>JAQQPU010006050.1:0-39807 GCA_029168905.1 Artemia sp. Kazakhstan ARC1039 | reverse complement strand
GGGGGGGGGGGCTGAAATTCATTTCCGATAGAAATGCTTATTATATTCGTAATCAGCATAAAAAAGGCATTGAATGGTGTATTCACTTTATTTGAAACTCAATAATATGATTTGGTATATATTGACCGAGGTATGTACTTCAAAATACCTTCCCAGGACTTACATTAGCCTGTAGACCCATCCCTGAAAGTTTCATTTTCCTAACCAAACCCTTGTCCAGGACAGTCAAATGCAGCTAAAGTAGAATTTTACCGAGATTATGTTTAGAAAGGGCACAAAGGGGCCTGAATGGTAATACTTTTCCTGATTTGCCTGTTGTTCCTTGGTACATAAAGGGGGATTCTTGATATACAATTATGCTGTCTAAGCCAAAAGCAGCATGACATACTCTAATTATACACTAACAATTACCATACCTGTTCCATTACTGCTATACTCAGAGAGCTTAATTGTTTGACTTGACCAAATCAAAAACTTATTTCTTCAGCCGGGAGTAAGCAGGGTTCCCAGCAGACGAAAAAATTTCGTAACGTCCAAATCTTAAATACGTAACTTTTTCGTAACTTTTGATAGGAAAGTCTCTTTTCAAGGCAGGGTGCTTTAATTTCGCGATCAAGAGCGGTGCTTAAAGGGAGGAGGGGATGTTTGTTGCCTGTATAATTTGAACAATATATTCTTACGTAATCTCATTAAAAATCCTCCCATCAACTTCTAAAAGGTGCCTAAGAAGTACACAATAAAAACAATTCATGCTTCGTTACCTTCAAGAAATTCCTATTTATTCGTCTGTAAGTGCTGCTTCCAGTTTACCTGCATAACGGAGAGACACCCCCCCCCCCCCCCGATGCGTGTATAAAACACCAGGATACTATTTTGCTTATCTTGTCGTTGTTGTTTTTAATTGCCATTATTGGTGTTTTAACCCTATAGAGGCAATTGTTGTAAAAAAAACAACACTGTACTTTTCGAGCTTGGACTGCCATCTTGCTATAAAAAAATACTGCTTTTATCAACATCTTTCGATGGGGCTGAAAGATGGCAGTCGATTGATACCTTCGGGGAGCGGCTGTGTGACATGTGGCCTAAACAGTGAGTCACCAAACCAAGGGATAAGAAAAACGAATGAAAAGGTAGGCAATTTCTAAGCTAGAAACTGGAAACAAAACGAAAAGGTGGGAGATTCCTTGCATGTCATATGTGTATAAAATATATACCGTTTAGAATTACTGTAGTTGAAATTCACGAAATGTGCAAGAATTTGGATCAGTAGCAAGATAAACTTCCTCCTGTTGTAAAAATACAACATCGGACGATCGTGGCTCAAAATTGTGAAACGAATAACTAATTTTTGTTTTCTTTTTAGATGGCGGAATCTTAAGACAGACTAAGAAAACGAGCTCAAAATCGCCGAATTGACGCAGAAGAGGCGGCCAAGTATATTTTTGACATTCGAGAAGACATGTTGTCTGACTTGTCCGACGATGATAATGACGATGATCCAGACTTCCTGTCTCCAGAAGATCTTATCGATGATCCTGATGCTGACTTGTTGCCTCTACTGGACAATCTCCACTTCTTCTTCGAACAGGATGACGTGGAGGCTAACACTGAACCCAGTGACGATCACTCGGGGGAAACTCCACCCTCCAGTCAGCAACAGCAACCGGTAACAGCAAGTACTGGAAAATCAAAGAAGAAATCGAAAGTCCAAGAAAAATTCGACTGGAGAAAAGTAGAGATAGAAAAATTTGATCTGTCTTGGAAAGGAGAGCCTCGCCAAGTTCCGGGCATCTTGGAGACTCCACTGAAATACTTCCAAAAATTCTTTGACGATGAACTTCTTGAGCTGATAGTTGAACAAAGTAACGTCTTTGCACTTCGAACTGAGGGATGCAACCTCTGCCTCACTGCCGAAGAGCTAAAAGTTTTCATGAGCATTATTCTATTATTGGGAGTGATAAAAGTTCCCTATTATCGAATGCACTGGGAAGCAGCCACCAGATACCCTCAAATTGCCGACAAGATGGGCAAAGGTTTGACAAGATCAAACGTTTTCTTCATTTCAACGACAACAATAAAGCTAAGAAACCTGGAGAACAAGGATTTGCCAAGCTATACAAGATTCGACCCGTCCTGAGTTATGAGTACAACCGTCATATGGGTGGCGTAGATTTAGCAAACATGCAGGCGGATATGTGCCGAACTCATCTTCGGACACGAAAATGGTATATGAGAATCCTCTGGTGTCTTATTGACACAGCAGTCTGCAATAGCTGGCTTCTTTTCAGGTCAGACGTCAAAGCGCTGACTTCAAGGACAGACGAACCGATGATCTTGAGAGCCTTCAGGTCTGAAGTTGCTGCAGGGTTGTATGCCTCGGCGCGTGTGATGCCCCAACGTAAACGTGCTAGACCATCCGCAGATGTTGAAGCAAGTCCCAGCCCCATTCGAAGTCGCAATCGAATCCGACCGGCAATATCTGCTCAAGCCGATGGACTTGATCGCTGGCCAAAAAAGACTGAAAAGCAGAGCCGCTGCAAAGAGTGCAAATCGGGATATACCACTTTTGAATGCGAAAAATGTGACCTTCCACTGTGCCTTACTGCCCAAAACAATTGTTTTAAAGCCTTCCACACCAAGTGAAAATGCCCCATTTTTATATACTCGAGAGGCTAATGTTGTATTTTTACAACATGGTCTAAAATTGACAATTTTGAATAAATCATGCAAAAAAAAAATTTTTCGTCAATAGTATGACCTAGAGATTACATGGGAAGCGTTGGAGATTTTTCCTGGTATTCGAACCTATAGTGGCCTGTCAAGGGTTAAACCAAAAGCTGATGAGTAATACGTACGAAATAAAAGGCAAATCAATAAACACAGGATACTTTAGAGTTTTGAAGAAAAGAAGAAAACCAACTAGTTTTTTTTATTATTTATTGTTAAATTTCAACAAAAACGATCTTAATAAATTCAGCTTCTTAAAAAGACCCAAAAAATCATTTTAGTCGCTTCCTTCCCGTCTAATATTTTAGATTGGCTTGGTCTCACACTCACCTCCTCTAGCTTCAAATCTGCATCGCTCCAACATGAAGATTTAAGCAATTCCGAGTGACAGAGTTTTTGTTTTGTTTTTATTTCATAGAACAAAAAATATTTAAATCGTTGTTTTCAGTTCCTATGCAAAACAACAGTTATTTTGCATAATATGCATTTTTCTGCTTGTAATTTGAATCGTAACTCCCACCCAAAAGAAAGTAAGAAATAAATTAAGAGTTCACACACTTCAACCCCAAGAATGTTACCATAGAGCTGTTTTAATGGGTCTCACAAGTCCAGGCACGTACAAATAATTTTTAGGAGAGGAGGTCAAACAATAAAAAAAATTAAACTCATTTTCAAAATGAAACAAAAAGTTGAGAATTTTTTCTCAAGAATATATGAATATAAGCGAACACGAGGGGCACAAAAAGCATTTGGTTTAACACAGCATAAACACCAAATTTATTTAGGTTTTAAATGCATAAACGGAAAAAGTCGATGAGTTGAGGAAACAAATAAAAAAGATCAAACTATGAAAAACGAATCGAAATTTGTCCCCGAATTTTCACTTATATTTAATATTTTCAAATTAAAAAAAAATACAATATCTCATCCAATATTACAACCTAAGTTAACATAGCCTCGGGATGTGCTCTTACTGTTGTGCTATACTGATAAAGTGGCAAGTAACTGAACATTCGGAAGTGGTTGAAAAATAGTTCACAAATATAAAAAAAATTGTGCGACAAAAAAAAGGAAGATAGAACAAAAAGATCGGTGAGTTAATAAAAATGAACTGGAAATGATTTAATTAAAAAAAAAAAAGGGGGATATAAAAAAACCCATAATTTAATAAAGAAATTCCGAAATTTACGTTTCCAGGGGGTTGGGGCCCTAGTCCAGACTGCGTGATCCCCATGAATCAGTTTTTAAGTGAACTGTAAGGGATATAGCCCTAGGAATATATTAAAAAAAAGATCAACCAATATAATTCTTACTTTACAATATAAAAGAACACGAAAACAAGTAACAAGAAAGAATGTCATCACAAGATTCGAAACAACGATGAAATGAATTTAAATAGTTATGTATGGGATCTCGCAGATTTGGAGGGGGATCTAATGTCAAAAAAGTGACCACGATATTTGGAAAAAGTTTAGAATAAAATAAAAATTCCGGCTCAAGTAACCCACCCCCTCCTCAATGCTTAGATATAACCAAAAAATGGCTCATTTTAACAGTTTCATATATTTTGTCAATACCATCAGCTGTTCATAATCCCATGTAAAAAGAGCAACTTTCGTATATAACCTGAAACTAGGTCAAACCAATTAAAGGGGGGGGATGGGGTTGTTACGGAAAGAATAATGCATATATCATTGGTACTTGTCTATTAGCTGATAAACACACAAGATAGATGCTAAAGGAAACTAGGCAAACGGGTATCAGTCAATAGAGAATTGGATCACAAAGCGTAGTATGTCATTACGTTTACAATATTCAAAATTGGGGTTAAGGGGGGAAAAGTATTTACATTAGGTTAAGTATTTAATATATACTATGCTTTACCCCCACCCCTCACCCTAAAGTGCAAATATATAGCCCAAATTTGGTTCTAAACTTTTATATTTTCATCATATTTTGTTTCATTTCATTAGCATTAACTTAAGAAAATAGCTCCTCCTCCCATTAATTTTAGTATGACTATTGACGGAACAAGATTCAAAGTCAACTGATGAAATTGAAAGCTGGTGAGGTGACTAACTGACTATTGTCACTAAACAAATGATAATCGTATGCTTATGAGAGAGAATGGTATCTCAACTTACTATGCGAGTAAGCTAAGTGGGTATTTTCTCATCCTAATAACTGAGTGATTGTTTGATAAGATTAAATGACAGCAGTATGAAAAAATGTCGAAACTCATGTCAGTGTAATTAAAATGGAACAGCGGATTTTTTCACGGGGGAAAAAATTACTCAAAAAATGTGAAACTTCCTCATTATTCAAAAGCGTAACATAATTGTAACATAAATTCAAAAACGTAACGAAAATGTAACGTTTTAGGACCGTAACGTAAAACGTACCGTTTTATTTAAAATGGACCAAAAATGGTACGAACATAACCTTGATGGCAACCCTGGGAGTAGGTATTGTCTCCAGTGATGCCAAGTGCCTGACATTAGATAGCGCACCAAGGCAAGCGAAAATGCGCCATCGGCGCCTTTTCGCTATACATTTTTTGGATGGAGTTCGAAATTCAGGGTAAATTAGAATCTTGATCGGATGAGTGCAAAAAAAAAAACAGCAATTCAGAGACAACGTTACCGGATAGGCACAAATTATGTGAATTTTGCTTTTCAGAATACTAGAACTCAAAATTGGCAGGATTCAGTCTTCATTGACAAATTTTGGCACCACATTCCGAATTCTGAAACAGTGAAGAATTTTTCAACTGATTAAATACGCTTCCAGGGTCGAAATTTTCTGTTCTCAGTCTCTGGCTTGACAAAAAAGATATTTTTCTCAGTTCTCTTGTATATCAGAGAATTAAATAAAAGCAGGAATTAAAGAAGATCTAACAACAACGAAAAAATACTTGCCAATATTTAAGGTGGTATTTACATTACTTTCTGGCTGATACGCTGAATTATTCCATATCAACAATAAAAATTGTGATTAAAGAACTAAAAAAAGAAACAGATATTCAGTATATTGGTCTTGCAATATAAACAAGTTATACAGAAAATGTGGAAGTTAAGGCGCATTTGACAAAGATAACTAATAGATAGGATTTTTCTAATGTATAACTAAAGAGAAGCATGATCCTTGAAGGTCACATATCTCCAAAATATCATTTAGGTAAGTAACCTCAAAGTTTAATTCTTTATCCAATGTTTTTATGACATCGAAATTCTATGCTTCGAAAAAATGTAGATTCTTAAACTTAGTTATAAGAACAAAATGTTTCGTAGCTTTCAAAATATAAATTAGAACGACGAGAATGACCAAGTCAAAGCTAAGAAATTAGACCAGCCGTTATTAATGCAAATATCTATAAAATTGCAGGCCAAAGACAATGTTCTGAGATTTTCGTCATGAAGCAGAATCCAAAGACATACATATGAGACAAAATTGCGCTTGGCAAGGTCCTTCAACAGTTCTGATTGTTATATTATTTGTGTATAAGCTTCGAATTAGTTTCGTACATTTTTTAATCATGTATTGTATTGATCTTTGACCAGTATTCAAGATCATTTTCAAAGTTAAACAAAGTTAAACAGCAAACCTTCCTTCTATATCGCCCAAAATTTTTTCAGCAGTTTAATCTTCATTTTCATGGTCATTAAATAGTTTTTACTGGTCTTGCAATATAAACAAGTTCTACAGAAATGTGGAAGTCAAGGCGCCTATGACAAAAATAACTAATAGATAGGATTTTCTAATGTATAACTAAAGAGGAGCATGATCCTTGAAGGTCACATCTCTCCAAAATATCATTTAGGTAAGTAACCTCAAAGTTTAATTCTTTATCTAATGTTTTTATGACATCGCAATTCTATGCTTCGAAAGAATGTAGATTCTTAAACTTAGTTATAAGAACAAAATGTTTCGTAGCTTTCAAAATATAAATTAGAACGACGAGAATGACCAAGTCAAAGCTAAGAAATTAGACCAGCCGTTATTAATGCAAATATCTATAAAATTGCAGGCCAAAGACAATGTACTGAGATTTTCGTCATGAAGCAGAATCAAAAAAGATACATATGAGACAAAATTGCGCTTGGCAAGGTCCTTCAACAGTTCTGATTGTTATATTATTTGTGTTTTCATTTTAATAAGCTTCGAATTAGTTTCGTACATTTTTTACTCATGCATTGTATGATCTTTGACTAGTATTCAAGATCATTTTCAAATTTAAACAAAGTTAAACAGCAAACCTTCCTTTTATATTGCCCAAAATTTCTTCAGCAGTTTAATCTTCATTTTCATGGTCATTGAATAGTTTTTTGATGTCATACATGTCAATGGTAAATATATTCAGCATAGCAGGTGTAGGATTAAAGTGCCCGCAGCACTTTCCCTTGCAATTTTGCCAATGTCGGATGATCAGAGTAGAGTTAAGCATTTTAAGCTGCATCCGATCGTACTTGACAATATTCACAACAGAAAAAACTCTCTCGACGAAGGGGTGGCTGATGGGTAAGCTTAAAACAGAAAGAGCTGCTTGAGCTATGTCAAATAAAGGTCAGCGTTTCCCACCATTTTCTAAATTTGACCACTTCCCCATATTTGGTTTTTCACGCTAAGGATAATGCACGCTTTGATAATTTAAAATTTAGGTCGTCATGGAGCCTGGAATGCGATATGAGAATCCCTACGGGGTTCAGAAAATTCCATCTGTTTATAGACAGATTCCTGAATCTGGCAGTAGAATTTGTCAGTAAACACTAGACTTTAATCTTTTGAGTTTTGTTATTGTGAAGGCAAAATGGGCCCATTTTGTGTCGAATTTTTATTGATTTGTGCAAAATCGTCGCAATGCGTCAATTTGAAAAATTCAATGCGCAAGTAACTAAAAAAGTGCTCTTATGGCGCAAATCCGCGCCACAAGCAACATAGGCTCAACCATTTGTAATTTTTGGCATTTTTGTGTTGAACATACAGGCTGATTGAACCAATACTCTCATTGGTTGAACTTGCTGGTTGACACAACAAAGGCCTTAACTAACTAACGTGTTTTAAAAGACAGAGATCAAAATCATAGTCTTGATTGACTTAGTGACAATGCATTGTGAATTACTGTCATGTTAAGTCAAACTTAAAAATATTTTTGAGGGTAGAAAAAATGCTTTGAAATCCAAGCAGCTTCTTTACAACACTGTTTTCATGTTTTATTTATTACCCAGTGATTTGGAAAACTAACCGAGGCCTAGAGTACCATTGTACAAATTTGTTTAATACTGTATAGATCTCCCATAATTCAAAGAAAAAATCCTTTCTGTTAAGACTCATAGCTCAACAACATAGGTCACAGGGGGCGTTACTTTTACCAATGACAACGAATGTCTTCATCTAGCAGAACCGCTAATCTTCATTTTAGGATCAATGTCTGGCTGCATCAAATTTATGTTAATTGTTTGAAACAAACCAGGACCACTTCCCCATATTTGGATTTCAACGCTAAGGATAATGCACGCTTTATAATTCAAAATTTAGGTCGTCATGGAGCCTGGAATGCGATATGAGAATCCCTACGGGTTTCTGAAAATTCCATCTGTTTATAGACAAATTCCTGAATCTGATTCCAGAATCAGAATTTGTAAATAAACACTAGACTTTAAGATTTTGAGTTTTGTTATTGTGAAGGCAAAATGCGCCCGTTTTGTGTCGAATTTTTTTATGTGCGCAAAATCAGCGCAATGCGCCAATTTGAAAAATTCAATGCCCAAGTAACTAAAAAAACACCCAAATGGCGCAGATGCGCAACACCTGGCAACATAGATTGGCTCTCCTTATAAATTCAGACTTTACTAACTGTACAAACCGACTTTTTCTCTGTTGGTTGAAAATCGCGCGGTCGTTGCTGAATATGCCTGAAATAGCCAATTTAAAATTTATAATAAATCCATGAAGGGTAGATTTATAATTTTTTCATTGAATTTAGATTCCCCATAGCGCCAGAACCGTGATTTAAACTTCTTTATTATAAAGTTTATCTTAATTTTGTCACTTGAAAACAATTCGTAATTTGGCATATTCTTGATATGGCCAAGCTACGGCAAGGCGAATGGATTTCTTCAAAATTTGTTGATCTACTTCCTTGCTAATAAATTGGTGAACACCAACACTCTTTACGATTGGCCTCAAATTATTTTCCTTTGAAACTCAGACTAGAAAATTTTTTGTTGAATAACTAGCAGCTGATTAACATGTACTAAGACAGTTTAGTCTTTGATTACCGCCTGAAATTTTCATTGTAGAGGGGGAACGGGGCGGGACAAACTCTTCACAGAGCTTTGTTTGTATTGAAATTCATAGGCTATTATTTTGAATTGAAATAAAATTGGTGGAGCATGATAAAAAAATTGAGAGCTATGGCTGATTGCAGAAAAAGCCAAGACAAAAAATCTGAGTCAGAGGCAAAGTTGGCATAAGACTTTTTCAGGATTGTATGAAAATGATGTCATTCCGCTTGTTGATTAAGTAATGAACGAGGAGGGATTTATGTATAATTTTTTTTGCTTTCTCTCTCAGAGGAGATGATATCAAACCGATGGTAGAAGAAACTACAAGTAGGCTTATTCAATTGGAAATAAAAAGTTCTAGTGCCCTTTTTAAGATGAAATAGTGATTGGAGGATGAATAGCCTTATCCTAAGCCCCTTTTTGCTGCTCTCTTACAAATCATACCTAATCCCGATTTTGAAATTGTTATGTTGTTCAGAATAGTTGAAAGGTCTAATACTTATGCATCCAGGGATGACTCAAACCCCACAGAACTTTGGGCACGGAATATAAGTTATGTAAGTTGATCATTATTAACATATTACATTTGCTATTAAAAAATTAAGACATCTTGATCTTGTTTGATCTTGGCTCTCTAAAAACCCCAAGAGAATTCAGGTGAAGCTTTCAGGGAATGTTGAGGGGATGTTGAAAAGGCCTAAAGGGACTATGTGCATATTCTTACAACTTATGTTATTGGAAGTACTACTGATATTACTACTAATTCTTTAATTAAGAATAGCTCCGCTGGACCGTATTGTGGGTAAACGTTACCTTTATTTAGCACATTCTGCTTTTCTAGGTACACTTCCTCCATCTCTGCAGCAGTTTTCATTTCTGTCAGGCTCAGGTAGGTACTCTTCTTTTTTATGTAGCTCTTATCGCAGGTTCATTCTACCTAAGCGATCATCGACAGCAGGTCAGAGGTCTCCTGTTTATCAATCTATTTTACTATGAAACTCCATCCCTCCTGATGTCCCTCTATCTCTTTCTGCAAAGGTAGTTTCTCACTGGGTATTTCCAGTATAGTATTTTCCCCTTTTTTTCTCCTTTTTTTTGCATTCCATCCAAATTTATATGTCTTTTTTCATTCAATATATTATTCTGATTTTTTTTTTATATTTAATCCTAATTTTCAATCCCTTTTTCGTTTATATATTTTTTTTTCTCTTATTTGTGAAGTTTCCTGTTAATTCTCCTTTTTTCATAAATGTCTCTTGATCCATTTTTTTTATGTGCTTTATAATTCTGTCTCATTTCTTTTGTTAGCCCTTTACAAGCTGAGCTTCTTGGGCGTGTATAAACTTTAAGTTTGTAATTATTTTGTTTTTAGCATCAATTAATTGATTGATTGGTATTAAGGTGAAGCTTTAAAGGTACGTTGTGATGGATTTTAACTACGCAAAAACTCATGTAGTACGTCAATATATTCAAAAGGGTGAGTCAGTAATATTTCAGGAACAGATTGGAGAATTCAATTGAAACGTTGAGATCATACTAAGGGGGATTTTGAACTGAAAGACACTGTTTTGTACTTTTACCACTACTACTACTACGATTACTACTACCACTACTATTACTATTACTGCTACCACAGATTCTACTACTACTACTAATAATATTACTTCTACTTTTATATAGTTTTAGCAAGTTCAACACCTCTCTTAGTCCGCAATGGAATAGATAGGCATAGTGACTAAAGACACTGATTGCAGATAGAATATATTTCTAGAGGGTATTGTGACGCCTTTGAATCTCATTTAGAGTTAAATGATCTGCTTGCATCATATGCATTGGGAAAAAGGCTTTAGTTTTTGGATAATAATTACCACAAACCCTATTTTTTTATGCAGAATGTAAATTTCTTCATTTTGAAGGTACTCTCTTGCTAATGCTTTTTGAAGTCGAGTGACCTTAGAAAGTGTGGTGGGGGAGCTTAGACTTCCTATTTCACCAACATTTTCATAAATCAGTTTCAAGACTTCCACCATTTTGAACGCAAACATGTAGTGTAATTTCTGCATCCCTTTTGTATACCAGTCGGTGCGTTGATGATGATGAGTTGATGTAACTACGTGTTCACTTTTGTCTCGCTGCCACTGGTGTCATCAAATCATTGTTTCTAAAACCAGTATTAGCTGTAGGTGTGCTAGTATTTTCCAAGATTGATTTAAAATCTTCTTCTTCTTCTTTTAATGTTAGACTTCTAAGTTCATTTAGTTTCTTAACAATTTGTTAATTGGCAATAAGACTTTTTGGGAAGTTTAATTCATTTAAAAAGTTGTATAGATGATTGTCAAATGTTAAAAGTCGGTTACAATTTGTAGTCATATCATATATTAAACCAAGTAGATTATAACTTTTCCCCTGAATTATGATTTCTTTCCCTTTACTATCAAGTTGAATGTGTTCACTTTCAATGAAATATGTTAAGACTCTTTTACTTTGTTCACGATATGAGTAGTTTGCTATATTGCTATACTAAACTAGATCGTATAGAGCGACAAGTCTCTCTATATTATGACCGTATAAAGTGACAAAGCGTGTTATATTTAGAAGTAGGGACGAGATCGTATAAAGCGAGCGGTCTGGTTTCTGAGGCAACACCTATTTCCTGGACCAATCAGAGAGAGTAGATACAGAGGGTACTCCATATACGAGAACTTGATTAGTATAGTAATCGGATCCATATATAAGGAGTGATTTTCATTGTAGTTCATATTAGTAAGGGACTTGAATTCAGAGAGAGAACAGTTTATTATTATTTGAGACGATATTAGCAAAAAAATGAGTGGTATGTTTAGACTGTGCATATATATAGACTTCAAGCTGCTTTAGATACACTGCTGAAATACATCTAGGAGAATAAATTGAATCAGTGATTATTATTGTTGTAATTATATTCAATAAAATTGTTTCTAGATCGAAGATATTTTTGCTATAGTAGGTTAGCGTATATTTTTAAAGTAGAAAAGGAATCCTGCTTAGTCTAAAGTTGGTTGTGAGAAACGTTTTATTCTAGATGTACCGTAAGTAATATATAATATGCTCAAAACATAAAAAATAAAATTATTTCCTTTAAAAATAATTCCGATGTAAATTAAACTCCCCTTAATTGAGTTTAAATCCTGTTTAAAACTTGGGTCTAAATTCCTAATCAACAAAAGAAAAACTGCATTTTATTCTCAGCCAAATATCCCTTTAAAGTACCAAGTAAAAAAGATGATTAAATTCGCTTAAGAGCTTGATACATTCTAGAGTGCTTTGTAATGCTTCGCAGCATTCCACACGTTTTGTTTTACAGACCGACAGATGTGAAATGTGGAAAAAGCTGCCGGTCGAATGACGGTAATAATCAAATGAGATGATTTTGAATTTCGCAAAAATACTTGACAAAAATTCATACGACATTGTTTTATAGAAAGTTTCAAGTTATCCTAGGAATGTGAATGTTTAATGATCAAAATATTGCAAAAAAATATTGGACTGTTTTTCAACATAATGATCTTATTTTGACAACATAATGATAAAGTAGGGGGCCTTCCAAAAGGAGTTGGGCCATTTACGAAATAGCTCTTAAGGTACAGAATCAAGACTCGTGTTATATAGTGATGAAAAAGTGTTTTTTGGATTATTATTATTATTCATTATTTGCACTACTATTCTACGATCCATTATGATATTATCATTCTGACTATCAATAGGATTGAATTTAAGTTTTGCTTATATACGCACATTGCTGTATACCCAAATGTAAGTATTAATAAACCTATTGCTTTTCTATTTGTGTTTATTTTTATTATATGTCTGTATTTCGCATCAGAGTAGGTAACCAGTTCAATTTCAATTGTTTTTTTTCTAACTACAGTTGAGAAAAGACACCGGAAGTGGTACTGAAGTTTTTGATATTGGTGTTCAGTATTAATATTTTTGCGTTATATGATTACGCTCCTAGACTGATGGTTCTCCGACCCAAATTAACTCCTCATTGAACAATTCCCCCAGCAAAACAATTCTCCCCAATCTCAAGTGGTAAGCTGATAACCTGGTAACCTGATAAGTGGTAATCTGATAACCCTACGGAATATGATTACGCTCCTAGACCGATGGATCGCCAAACCAAATTAATTCCTCATTGAACGATTCCCCCAGCAAAACCATTCTCCCCCATCTCAAGTGGTGTGGTATTCTTCCTCCCATTACATTCAATAAATTCCTTCCTGACACGGGTGGTGCGGTCATAAACGGGCATAAGTAGCAAAAGGTGGCTACAAGCGGTGTAAGTGGCGCAGTCTTTAGCGGCACAAGTATAACCATAACCTTTAGTGACACAAGGTAACCTTAGCGGCACGAGTTGTGCAGTCTTTTCCACCCACCGTTACAAGTGGTGCGGTCATAAACTTGGAGGAAAATAAATGAACCAATTATGCTACAGTTTTTTTTTCTCTCTCTTTCACTTTTAAATTAATGAATAGATACAGACTTGTAAGAAAAGTGTCTAAGCCTAGAACCCTTAAGCTATTAATAGGGACATCCTTTTAGAATATCTCAAAGGAGATAGTAGTTCTCCTCTGAATAAGTTTATTGAAAAAGTCAATTAATTGTGATTGTGTAATTTTATAAAGTTGGTTCAATTATTTAAAAAAAACGCAAAACTGTCAGAAGAATTAAGTGAAATATTAATTGTGCAAAAATTGGTCGCGAAAAATGTTGAAATAACAAAATCTATCCCTCAATATGATGGACAATCAGACGTCGACGAATTTAATATCCAATTGGCCCAATTTCCAGAATTAACAAAAACAGAGCTAAAAACGTTAATAAGTATGCTCCTCTTAAGATTAAGAGGGCAGGCTTTAACCTTCCTAAAGCAAATAGAAAATACTGTAGGGGATGATGACAATTTTCCAATAAATACAATAGACAAATTGTTAACGGCATTCAAAGATAGATTTATCGAGACAAGTACAACAAACAAAATTAAAACACGGAACAGTATACTTGGACCAAACTCAGAATGTAAGAGAATATTTACATAATATAAGGGTTTCAGTCGAAGCAAAATTGGGAAAAGGCTCAGGAGAAATATATGAAAAAATCATACTACATGCCTTTTTAAAAGGGCTTCCCCCAAAACAATATCGAATGATAATATCCAAAAATATTCAAACATTAGACCTAGCAGTTCAGGAAGTGGGACGAATGATCGAAATTGACACGATTTTGGCAAACCACAGTAAATCAAGAATAAATACCATAGGCGAAACAACCGCAAGACCTTCAAGGGAGGCTTCTCCCAATTTTTTTTTCAAGTGATAATATGCCAGTGCCACAAAGAAACAGAACACAAGAACCAGATAGACAGAAAACCGTAAGTTTTCAGCCTACTAAACCAATTAATTATGGGAACAATTCAGCAATAATAAGGTGCTATACTTGAAACCGTCCCGGGCATATTGCAAGAGAGTGCCGTTCTAGGATCAGCGCAATAACTGATTCGTCATTCCCTAATGCCGTCGGGAATACACAAAATTATGGCAACCATTCATTTAGGAGAGCAAATTTAAATGCCAGTGGTGCAGGAGAATATAGGAGTAATCCTCCACGGCTACCACTATCTCACAATAAGTACCAACAGAATTGGTATACATCAAACCGGCAAATGTATCCTCCCCCCAACAGACAAAATAACTATCGATTCCAAAACTCAAATACTCGACAAAACCAATATAACGCAAGAATGGTATATCTTACGAGATTTAATAGAAATATTGAAAACTTGCTGACGAAAAAGGCTAATTTTTCGAGAACGCGAAATGAACATACGTTGCGAATGCCGTCGGCGTCAACCCCTAGCACTTTCGCAACAAATTCAAATCACCGAAATGATACATGGCAGAATCGACAAAAGAATGTCAATCATTTAGCTAGAGATTCCATGGACATACCTGAATCTCTCTTGCAGGGGCCAACATACGAAATAAACCCGAAGAGAAACGTTTCAGGCCCCTCAAAAGAATAAAATGGACCGAGAAGAGGACCAGAAATTTTTATTGGTTCAACCCAATAGTAGTACCGTCTTTTAGTGATAGTAATAAAACGTTACCTATATTTAATGATTTTTGTGTGGCAAATATTTACTTCAAAGCATTAGTCAACTCTGGTGCGACAGTTAATATAATAAACTCATGCGTATTTAATAAGTTACCTCCGCATATTAGGTGACGGAAGAATTTTAATAATCCCAATTTAATTAGTGTAACCGGGCATAAATTGGATACAAAAGGTTCAATCCGCCTAGATGTGAAAAGGGACAATAGAATTTTTCCGACAAACTTTATAATGTGCAACAATTTTCCGTATGAAGCCATTATAGGCGCTAATTTTTTAAAGTTAAATAAAGTGTTATTAGACGTAGCAAACGAAAGGTTTGTATGCCCGGCAAATAACCCTTCCTGTACTCTAAGAGATTGTCACAGAGGTTGTAAAGAGGGTGTAACAGTAAATAAAATTTCTGGCGATATAATGTCACAACATTTTGACCCTCATTTCTTACTACAAAGAGGACATGGTATAACCAGAAATTTGCTTCCTTATTCTGGAAGACATCGGTGAAGTGAAGTAAATTTAAACAATAAGTGGATTGAATCTTCAAAAATAAAAATAGGAGATATGCGACGATGTAGGTCGAACGAAATCAAGGAAATAGTGAAATTATGGGAAAAAGTAGTAAACCCCAACGCGGTTCATGTACAACCAACGCTATTGGCGGAAGGCATGAAGCAATACAGCGCCAGTCTAAATTTAATAGACAATGAAAGCGAAGAAAAATATTATGGATTCGCAATACGGAAAACAAAAGTTCCTCCAAAAACGATGCAAATAATTCAAATATCACAAATGATCAAACCAGTGAGTGACAAATCCGAAATATGGTTTGCGATTCTGTCGGGTGGAATTTCCAAAAATATGTTTTGCGAAGAACAGATTATATCTAATGAAACAGGAGAAGGTTTTATTTGGGTAACTAATAACCATGAAAATGGTACAATTACGATAAAAAAGGGAACATGTCTAGTTCAAATCCAAGTTATCTCGGAGAATGATTTAGATAAGTGGACAAATTCCAAAAGAAACCTAGTTATCGGTATTAATACTTCAAATAACAAATACCCTCTAACTAAATCACAATTTTTAAACAAATATAATATAGATCATATTAATGGCTTGGAACACAAGAAAAAATTAGGCGAATTATTATGGAATTTTAAAAATGTGTTTTCCGCTTCTAAAGATGAAATCGGACTGATACGGTTTTATGAACATCCAATTCTAACGACTGGTAATCCTGTCACGAAGCAGCCGTATCGTATACCGTATAAGCATAAAGAGTGTTTGAAATATAAAATTCACGAATTAGAAAAAATACATTATACGCCCCAGCATATGTCCGTGTTCCGCACCAGTCATCTTAGTGCCAAAAAAGAAGGGCAACCTGAGACTTGTAGTATATTATAGAGCCCTTATCAAGCAAGTTAGTGACAAATTTCCTTTACCATGAATAGACGAAAATTCTTGACTCTATTTCAAGTAAAAACAAAATTTTCACTTCTCTGGACCTTACCCAAGGCTGTCACCAAGTGAAAATAGCTGAAAAAGACGTCTATAAAACTGCGTTTTCTACAACTGAATGCGGTTCCTATGAATACTTAAGAGTACCTTTTGGACTTAAGACAAGTGCAAGTGCGTTATGTAGACCCTTATTACACTTGTTAAGAGGATTAAAGAATATACTTCACTTTGTTGATGATGTTATATGCGTAGGCGAGAATGCAGAACAACATTTAGCCACATTGGCTAAAGTGTTTGAGAAATTCAGAGAAGGCAATTTAAAATGCCACCCTGAAAAAGTAAATTTATTTCAACCTAAAATTAAATTTTTAGGGTTAGTGGTGACTCTAGGTGAGATATCCTTAGACCCAGACAAGATAAAATGTGCTGAGAACCTTAAACCCTCTCGAACCATGAAAGAATTAAGAGGAATTTTAGGCTTTACCGGTTACTTTCGAAAATTCGCACGCAATTACGCCCAAATTGCGAAACTCCTAACAGAATTAGCTAAAGGGAACTCCCAAAATATTACCTGGTCCCAGAAAGCTCAAACTTCCCTAGACCGTCTCAAAAAGGCACTCACTTCTGAACCATTATTATCGTTGCCTGATTTCAAAAACGGGCAATTCGTGGTCACAACTGACGCCAGTTCGAATGTTATTGGTGCTATTCTTTCGCAAATAATTCCGGCAAAAAACCCTGATCTTCTACAGGGACCACCCAATCAAAAAAAATAGAAAGTTATAACCTATTCGAGCAAAACTTTATCAAAAAGCGAAAGTAGTTATTCCACCACAAACTTAGAATTATTATCTATAATCCATCATTTGAATAAATTTAGACATTATTTAATTGGTAGAAAATTTAAGCCACGTTCAGACCACAAAAGCGTGCAATACTTGCGCACTTTTAAAAAAACCCACGAGAATTCTAAATAGATGGATTATGAAAATCCAAGACCTAGATTCTGAATTTGAATATTTAAAAGGTAAACAAAGTGCAGCTTGTGACTTCTTGAGTAGATTCCCAGAAAATATTTCAGACGGGGTATTTTCTGAAGCCGAGAAGCCGAGGACACCGTTGGAAGCCGAGAAGAACGAAATTAATGCTATCAATACTAAGAGTAAACGCAAATATAAGAAAAACAAAGTTAAAGACAGAATATTTTCCAAAGTTAAAGGATCACTATTGTCCCTTATCCTTGGATAATATAAAAAAAATAAAAAAGGATGAAATTTGTCTAGCACTTATTAATTATTTTGTGAATGATGATGTATTACCAGATAAATTAAAAACTTTTAGAAAAGAAATAAATAATTTTTATTATGATCTTGACAAAAAATCTTATGTAGAATTATGACAGCAGAGGGAAATAGAAACCAAACCTCATTAATACCTGTATCGACCCCAAAATTAATAATACCCGCCCTTGAATATTTTCATTCAGATCTACGTGGACATTTAGGAATAACTAAAACCTTCCATAAATTAAAGCAATATTTATAAGTCACGTTGGCGTTAGCAAAACTTACAGACTTTGGAAGCACATACAAAGCGTGTAACTTAAACAAAAACCAGGCTTATACTAACCCCCAATGGGAAGAGTCCCGGTAGCGAGGTTCACCTTCGATATTGTCTAATTTGATTTGTATGGAAACAGCGGAGGCTTACCTGTTTCCAACAGGGGCCATACTTGTATTCTTTCAGTTATAGATTACTTCTCCGGATTTACTTTTGCTAAAGCATTAAAAAGTCAAGGCGCGTAATCTACGAGTAAGGCGTTAGCGAAATTTGGCATTCCAAACTAGGTTATAAGCGATAACGGAAGTAATTTTGTTTCAAAGGTAACAAGAGTTTTAATGAGTTTTCTTAATATAATGAGTTTTAATGAGTATAAGGAGATATAATGAGCTTTGGTGACATCTCCTCATTATCCACAACCTAATTGTAAAATAGAAAATAGGCATAAAATTTTTCAAATATCTTAAGCATTTATACAAAAGACAACAGGAATGACTGTGATCAATTCTTACCTTATTTAAACAACATCATCAATACTGCTTATTCAGCAACAACCAAAGAAAGTCCTTTTTATTTGTTATTTGGTCGCGACTTCAGAATACCGCATGATGATATCGTTGAGTTCCGACAATATTATAATAACACGGAGGATTACAAACAAGAATTCATAAATAGGGTGAAAGAAACTTACAAGATAGTTAGGCAAGGGTTGGAGAAATGTAAAATAAGCCAAGAGCTAATAAACCTACCCAAAGTTAAGGGAAAAATACATTTTAAGATAGGAGATTGCGTCTACCTAAAAAATGAGGCAAAGTTGGAAGAAAAAAACTTTACAATAAATATTCTGGACCGTATAGAATAATCAAAAAGTACGATAACAATTTTAATTTTAAATTGGCAAACCCCGATAATGGATGAACTTATAAGGCACATGTTAGCCGAATAAAAAGAGCCGAATTCCCGAAATGATGGGTATCGCGACCCTCATCTACCGATTCGTCAAACGCAGAAGAAGAACCAATTAAATTAAAGATAGCTGAGTTAAAAGATTTTTTTGAAAATGGTAGTGACGAGGAAAACTTTGAAGAATTCTTAGCTATGAAAAACCTAGCTATTCCCAAAAGAAAGTCCCTAATACAAGTGACAATAAAAACACCAAAAAGCCCTCAAAGTTCATCATCGGAGAGCGCAGGAGAATTAGATTATACGATATCCCCAAAAACCCAATTTTTTCCTGATAAAATCTCTTCCCCTTGTCCCCCAAAAAGATTTCCAGGTGATATGGTCTTCCCAGTAACCCCGATGGAGAGACCCCTGTCGCTACAGGAGGAATTGAACAGACCTGTAGAAACTCCAGGTATTATTGTAAAAAAAATACTCTTCCCAAAGATTCGGTTAAAATAAATGTGCGAGAAGCCATGGATTTAATAAATGACCCCATAAAAACGAGGCAAAGTACACTGCCTTGGAATCAAACTCCCAAGGATGCCCAGCAAGGACAGTATCACGACATAACCACATCCAAGGTTAAGCCTAAAGAATGGTCTACATGGAGGGAAACACTAGTGTAAAAAATGCCTCATCCCCCTAAAGACATGGCATTTAAACAATGGAGGAACCCTGCAAAAAGTTTTGATTCCTCTCAGAGATCTCAAGAGTCTTTCAAGTCTCCCGAGTTGAGAACTCAAAACGAGGATTTGGGGAATAAACCTTCTGCTTCCAGAGGAGTAGAAATCTACGAAAGAAGGGCAAGTTCTGCCTCAAGAACGCAAAGTGCCACTTCTAAGAGCTCTAATGCGGAATCATCGGAAATCTGTTCCGCAGAGTGTGACGGAGAATCAGACCAGATAGCAGTCAAGAAAACAAAAAAGTCTAAACCGAATTCAGCAGTCACGCGCGCGAAAGAAGCAAAATCAAAAGGGCAAGAATTTTTGAAAAAACAATACAAAGTTTAATCTTATATCACTAGCAAAACCTAAAAAGAAAAAACCACAAGAAACCGAGGAAAACTTTGAAGAATTCTTAGCTATGAAAAACCTAGTTATACCGAAAAGAATGTCCCTAATACCAGTGAGAATAAAAACGCCAAAAAAACCAAAAAGTTCATCATCGGAGAGCGCAAGAGAATTAGATTATACGATATCTCCAAAAACCCAATTTTTTCCTGATAGAATCTCTACCCCTTGTCCCCCAAAAGATTTCCAGACGATATGGTCTCCCAAGCAACCCCAATAGAGAGACCCCTGCCGCTACAGGAGGAACTACTAAAAGTAACTACACTAAAAGTAACGACACAATCAGGCAGAACGGTTAAGAGACCCGTTGGATGGAAGTATTCTTAGTTGAGGCGAAATAAAATAGGGTATTTCAATCTATCGGATTTCCTACGCCATACACCGAGCCGGTAGACTAATCCCCAATCCCACGAGACACCAAACTGGATAAACCAACGAAACGTAGGAAGCTTGTGGTCGGCCGATAATGACAAGTAGTGTTTACTCGCCTACCGTCTCGCCTACGAACGGTGTTTCATTCAGTTGGTAGGAGAGAGTTCCTAAGCTCCTGTATGAAAATCAACTTATATTTCTACAAACTTACCCACGGAAACCATCCCCACTCCTTATTAAGTTGTGTCTTCGAAATTAAATAGATGGACCACGTGTTGTGGGAAGTCTGGGGGGAGCTCGCCCACGGGCAGCGTTTGGTTTGTTGTGGGCACGCTCGTCCTCGGATTTTCTATGAAAAATCAACCCACTATCTAACAAAAATTGATATTAAAGACAAAAATTACCAATATAAAAGTGTGTAACTATAAACTGATCACTTTCAGATACATATCATGACGAAAGAATCAAAACCTATCCGAAGTGCGATAATTGATACCGAGTTTATTACAATGATGAACGCGAAGGAAAATATTATATTCTCGGCAGCTATGTCGGTGGTTGATGAACAGGGCAATCAGCTATATGCGAAAGAATGGGATTGAGCCTACAATCTTAAAGAGTATGCACCCCACCCTTATAAATATGGCTTAGCAATCGCGAATACCCCTAAATATCTTCCGGCTAAAGGGGAAATTTAAAAAAAAGTATAGAAAAAGAAATGCGAAACAGCTTGGTTTTTTACAGTTAACAATAAGGCGTTTACAAAAGAATCTGAATATCAAATATTTTTACTCTAAGGGACCCACTCAAACAGATCTTTTACTTCTTGATAAATGCAGAGCCCCCAAAACTTGCTATAATATGGAGAAAAATCCTCGATATGTAAAATATGAAGGCATACATCATCCTTTATCAGAAATCCTTTAATATAAAAAATTTTTATTTGACCCTGAATCCGAGGAATACAAATTCCTGGGTGGTAAATTATTTCTGAAACGTATGAAACCACACCAAAGAAAAAGAGACGCCTATAAGTGTAATAGCAAGAAAATTAAAAGAAGATTCTAAACTCTAAACCTAACAATAAAAAAAAGACAAAAAACGAAAAAAAGACCCCAATAATTACAATCCCCATAGGAACCTAGGTAGCAACAAGTTATCTTAGTTTCTACTATAATATATCATTCGTGAAAATTAAAAACACACATTTCTAGATATACACTGACCTCTTACGACCTCTCGCGCATAGTCATTGCTGGCCCGGTGAAAAGTCGGAAATAGATAACCCGCATGGAATGTTACTAACTCAACTAGGTAGAATATTAATTTATTAACAAAAACAAACAGCATGAAGAAATCTCCCAGTATACCGCAATTAATTAAAGCAGATTTAACATCAGAAACATTACGTTTTTTATGTCTTCACAGCGTTTTCTTGCGCATAAAAAATGTCAGAGTATGAATAACACAAATAAATCATTGAGCGAATATGTTTTGGTGAAAACAGTAGAGGATCTAAATTTCGTCAAACTACATTTCCTTCTAAAATCACCTAGAAGTCCCCTGGAAGATAATCTTAAGAATGATAGCAAGCCTAGTATATTGTAACTTTATTACACGAGCAACGTTAACAACAGTAGAACGCACTAGATTGGCGGCTACCATGACGTTCAGAAATCTCTTAAAAAAAATTTCAATGTCTAAATATCCCCTAATTGCCGAATTTATCGCGAAAAATCTATGGCAAACTCAAAATGAAAATGGTATTACTACCATATGGCCTCTTAGATTCCTTACACTATTAATAGATCGAGGGTGTAACATACTAAATGGAGGAAATTTCCTTAAAATGTTGTATAAAAACTGCTGGAACTTTGATGGCATAAACCATGAAATAAAATCCAACACATTGGAAGTTACCGCGCGAGATTATATTGACATAAAGAAAACTGCATTAAACTTTTTTGAAGAAGATGAAAATTTCGGATCCAAAGTATTCCTTGGTTTAGACATTATTGTAAGTGAACAAAAATGTTGTAATGCATCGCATATACAATTAATTTTTAGAGTAGTAAAAGTCATAAAAAATCCGCTTTTCTTAGCTGAATGATGTCGCAAAGTGATTCGTGAAAAATATACAAAAGAAAGATATATCGAATACGTTAAACAACCTAGACTTCCGAACGATCTGTTGGTTTATTTTATGCACATACACAGATAAGAGTAATGAAAATAACATAGTATTTGAATTGAAGCTCCTCAGCACAAATGTGTCATCGTGGGAAGTTTATCGACTTAAAACCATGCTAGCGTTGTTAGAAATACGTAATGTACTAGCAAAGGATGCGTCAATATTGAAATTGTGTACAGTCTATAGCGGTGGGTACCATATAATGCACAAGTACCTACAAAACTTGCTCTTTTTATATGGGATTATGAACAGCTGATATTGATAAAATGTACAAAACTGTAAAAATAAACCATTTTGGATATATCTAAGCATTGACGAGGGGGGTGGACTAGTTGAGCCGGAACTTTTGATTTTATGCTTGACATTTTCCAAATATCATGGTCACTTTTTGGACATTATACCCCCCTCCCCATCTGAGGTCCCATATATAACTGTATAAACACATTTCATCGTTGTGTCGAATCTTGTTATTCTTTCTTGTTATATTCTTTCGTGTTCTTCCATATTGTAAAGTAAGAATTTTATTGGTTGATTTTTTTTTAATGTATTCCTAGGGCTATATCCCAGACCATCAGGGGGGTGGGTGCATTTTCAAAAAAGGGGCCATGATATTTGGAAATAGTATAAAATAAATAATTTAACGGTACTGCTTGAGTGTTTAGCATGTTTTCTTCAGAAAAGGACAATCATTAAATTTTTGGCTTTAGAAAAAGACGACTAGACGACTATGCCCATTTTTGTGAAGAAGATAAATAGTCTTGTATCTGTATAGGGTAGGCTTACAGTTTACTTAAAAACTGATTCATAATCAGTATAGAAGAGGGGCAAAATAGGTTGATCCGATAAACTGGCATTAGGAGCAAGTTCAATTAACGCAAACTTGAGTTAATTAAGTAGATTACACTACTTTAGACTACGATAGGGGGCGCCCCCTCCCCCTGGATCTTCCACTGGGTCCCAGGCCCCCTGAAAATGTACATTTGTTTGAATTTCTCGGCATTTCTTTATTAAATTATCGGTTTTTTATAGTCCCTCCTAGTTTTTTTAATTAAATTATTTCCAATTCACTTTTATTAACTCGCTGATCCTTTTGTTATATCTTCCATTAATTTCTTTGTCACGCAATTTTTTTTTAATTTGTGAACTATATTTCAGCCACTTCCGAATGTTCAGTTACTTCCCAGTTTTATCAGCATAACACAACGGCAAGAACACTTCCCGAGGCCATGTTAACTTAGATTGTAATCTTGGATGAGACATTATATTTTTTTTAATTGTAAAATTAAAATATTGAAAATATTTTTTTTCAGAATCTATTAATTTAAGTGAAAATTCGGGGCAAAAAATCGATTCGTTTTTTGCATAATTTGGTCTTTTTTATTTGTTTTCCTCAACTCATCGACTTTTTCCGTTTATACATTTAAAACCTAGATAAATTTGGTATTTATGTTATGTAAAACTCAATGCTTTTTGTGCCCCTCATGTTCGATTATATTCATATATTCGAGAAAAAAAATACTTCTCTTTTTTTTAGTTCATTTCGAAAATGAGTTTTTTTTTTTATTGTTTGACCTCCTCCCCTAAAAATTCTTTGTACATGCCCGGACTTGTGAGACCCATCAAAACAGCTTTAGGATAACATTCTTGGGGTTGAATTGTGTGAACTCTTCTTCTATTTCTTGCTTTCTTTTGGTTGGGAGTTACGATTCAAATTACAAACGGAAAAAGGCATGTTATGTAAAATAACTGCTGTTTCGTATAAGAACTAAATAAAGCGATTGAAGTATTTTTGATCAATAAAATAAAAATAAAACAAAAATTCAGTCACTCGGAATTGCTCAAATCTTCATGGTGAAGCGATTCAAATTTGAAGCTTAAGGAGGTGAGACTTAGACCGAGCCACTCTAAAATATTAGACGGGAAGGGAGCGATTAAAATGATTTTTTGGGTCTTTTTAAGAAGCTGAATTTATTAAGATCGTTTTTATTGAAATTTAACTAGTTAGTTATCTTCTTTTCTGAAAAACTCTAAATTGTCCTGTGTTTATTCATTTGCTTTTTATCTTGTCCGCATTATTCATCAAATTTTGGTTTAAAGCACCAATAATGGCAATTAAAAAAACAACAACAAAAAAAGCAAAATAGTAGCTTGGGGTTATATACACGCATGGGGGGGTGTCTTTCTGTTGTGCAGGTAAACTGGAATCAGGACTTACAGTTGACTAAATAGGAATTTCCTGAAGGCAAAGAAGCATGAATTGTTATTATTGTATTCTTTTTAAGCCCCTTTTAAAAGTTGGAGGGAGGATTTTGAATGAGATTACGTAAAAATATATTTTTCAAATTATACAGGCAACAAATGCCCCTCCCCCCTTTAAGTACTGCTCTTTATAGCAATATAAAGGCACCGTGCCTTGAAAAGAGACTTTCCTATCAAACGTTACGAAAAAGTTACGTTTTTAAGAGTTTTGACGTTACGAAATTTTTTGGTCTGTTGGCAGTAGAGTCCTATGTTCCATTTCTATCGAGCCCCTGGGAATTCCCATGCTATTTGCTTAGACGTATAGGAAAAACATTTCCAGAGCATGTACTTATGGATTTGCTTGCGTTATGTTCCTTGGCGTCTTTCCAGAGCATGTACCTATGGATTTGGGTGGATTATGTTCCTTCCTCTGCTATTCTAAGGGTTTATGTTCCTTCCTATGCTATTCTAAGGGTTTATGTTCCTCCCATGCTATTCTAAGGGTTTATGTTCCTTCCTATGCTATTATAAGGGGTTCCCCCTGGCCATTCAGTGTGTTCCCAGGTATCGATAGGGGAACGCTCTACAGATATGTAGGGTACCTCCATAGGAGGCACGGACCAAGGGGGGACCTTGTCCCTGGAGGTCCATAATAGAATCTGGGGCACCCTTGCCCGGGGTCATAAATACAGGCGGAGGAAGAAGAAAGCCCCTCAAATGTACACTCAAAAGGGCCCACTGGTTTGTCCACAAGTTCCATGAGTTGCAAACCTTCTCCCAGCAATGGGTTAAATTGCATGGTGATGCAGAACACCATCGCGGGAGGATTCTCTATAGGAGGACAACTGTGGCAGAGCGTAAGATCCAGATCTATGGACAACGGCCTCTGTAAAGGGCTGCCTTGACCTTTTCGGGGTACCTGCAAGACTAGGGACCTTGCGGTCAACTCTATTCCCACTTGAGGAGTGGCGCCCCTCAAGGAAATTATAGCCTAGTAAACGACACAGCATTCGCACGGAATTCTGACTAATGGACAATTCTTCTGGGATTGGTATGCTTTGATGGGTGTCTTTGGGCTGAAAAACCTCTTCCTAGCTAATTTATCTATTACGGGTTGCCTCCCCGTAGTAGCATAATATTTGTAGGCATGAATATATAATGAGTCGGAGATAATAGGCTTGAGATTGTCTGTGCAGGATTTTGACTCTTGTTGATAGAAGAGCATCGCCAAGTGCTGAAAACAATGTTGTGACCAAGATGGGCCCAGGATTGCACAAAGCCTCCATTCATGGAGGTCCCAGGGACTTCTTGCTGTCCGGTTCTAAGCCGGCTTAAGCACTTCGGTGTAGACTTGAGAAGATATGTGATCTTCGTCCTGCACTGGTATCCGGGATCATTGCTTTTCCTGAGGCGAAAAAATTTCAATGATTTAAAGAACATGAAAATTGGAATTGGGAATGTTACGACATTAAAAAATGACTATCGTACCGACATTTTGACTGATTAATTCAGACGATTCGAAAAGAATTTATTAGGGGTTTCAGAAACTCATATCCCAGGGGTAGGAAGCATGAAATTAGGTAATATAGAATTTGTTTACTCAGGTAGGAAGGATGGGGTACATAGACAGGGAGTAGGGCTCATGATGAATAAGGAAGCTGCTAAGTCTTGTTTAGGCTGGGAAGGTATTAATAATAGAATACTAATTGCTCATTTTATGACTAGAAAGTTCAGGGTATCAGTTATAGTAGTACACGCTCCTGTAGAACCGACTGATGGAGATACTAGCGACTCAGATGAATTTTACTTACAGTTACAGGAGCAAATAGACAAGGTCCCAGGTAGAAATATGATGTTATTACTGGGAGATTTTAGCGCCCAGGTTGGTATAAATAAGGATAGATGGTATCCCAGCTTAGATAAATTTGGTGTAAGAAAGAAAACAGTAATGGATACAGACTTTTGCAATTTTGTAGGTATAACAATCTAGTTATAACAAATACGGTGTTTGGTCATAAAATGGCTCATAAGCTAACATGGTATTCACGTAATGGTAAGACAGCAAACATTATTATGTTATAGTAAACCGAAGACTGGCAGGATCAATACAAGATACTAGGGTATATAGGAGTGCTGTTATTGATGTTAAAAGTAAAGATCACCATCTAGTAGTGTCAAGGGTTAATTTAAAGCTGAAATATCGAAAGGGTAATTACCTCCCGGGAAGTTGTGATGTTAGTAGACTCCAGGATGAGAATTTGAGAGAAACTTTTCAGGAACAGTTGAATACTAAACTTGAGAGTTTAAAATTTGATAATGTGGAAGATAGTTGGAATAATTTTAGAAAAATAATTTGTGAAGTTGCTGAAGGTGTGTTAGGGAAGAAAGCTAGAACTACAGCTAAGAATATTAGTGAAAAAGCTTTATGTTTAATAGAAAGGAGAAAGGACTTGTACAAGAATTATCTGAGTGATAGATCGCATGAAAACAAAAGAAATGTAAAGAAAGTGGAGAAAGCATTGAAATATGAACTAAGGAGGTGTGAAGTGGAGGCCATGGATAAAATTGCCGAGGATTTAGAAGATGCAGCTAGACGGCATAATAGTAAAATATTGTACTGGCACGTTAACAAATTGAGAGGTAGTAGTCAATCCGGACTTGTCCCAGTTAAAGATAGGAATGGGGTGGCAATTAGCGATAAGGAAAAAGCTAAAGCGAGATGGGCCGAACATTTTGAGAACTTGCTTAACCGAGATAGAGTTGCAGGAAAAAATATAGAGGAAAATGAAAAAGTTTGTGATACCTTGGATGTGAAGGAAGATTTGTTTTGTGAGGAGGAATTAGCAACAGTAATAAAAGGATTAAAGAATAATAAGGCTTCAGGTGCTGATAGGGTAGTAAATGAGTTTCTTAAATATGGTGGCTCTAAGGTTAGAAATAAGTTATTGAAGATTATGAATATGATTTTTGAAAAAGGGGAAGTACCTAACGATTTTAGGAAAACCTTAATTAAGACACTTTATAAGGAAGGTGATAAAAGTGAGTGTGGTAATTATCGAGGCATTAGTCTTGTCTCTGTAGGTAGCAAATTGCTTAGTAATATGATACTTTTTAGACTGAGAGATGCCGCTGACAATTTTTAAGAGAAGAGCAGTGCGGTTTTAGAAAAGGTAGAGGATGTGTTGACCAAATTTTCACTCTTAGGTTAATAATTGAGAAGTGCCTAAGTTTCAAACACCTTTGGTCCTCAGTTTTATAGATTATGAGCAAGCGTTCGATTCTGTTGATAGAGGAGCTTTAGTAAAGGTTTTATCCTTGTGTGGTATACCAGACAAACACATTAAAGTGATTAGTGCTATGTACGAGAATAACACTGCTGCGGTTAAGGTAGGAAATGAGGTTAGCAGCTGGTTTTGTATTAAATCAGGAGTTAAGCAGGGTTGTGTTCTATCCCCCTTTATATGGATTATTTTGATGGACTTCGTTTTAAGGAGCACAGGAAAGGCAATGGGAGACCACGGAATCAAATGGAAGGAAAAAGTCTCCTCGACTTGGATTATGCTGATGATTTAAGCATCCTAGAAGAAAGTGTGAGCAAAATGAATGAAGTTTTAGAGGTTTTGCGAGTTCAGGGTGCTAGTATTGGTTTGAAAATTAATGTTAGGAAGACTAAGTCACTAAGGCTAGGAATAAGTGAAGATGAAAAGGTGACGTTGGGTAATGATAAGATTGATCAGGTGGGCAGCTTCACTTACCTGGGTAGTATTATTAGTAAAGATGGTGGGAGCAGTGAAGATGTTAAAAATAGAATAGCCAAGGCTCAGGGTGTTTTTTCACAGTTAAAAAAAGTCTGGAAGAATAGGAAGATAAGTCTGCAATTCACGATTAGAATCTTAGAAGCTACAGTGATGACAGTGGTCAAATATAGCTCTGAAGCATGGACGCTCCGAAAAGCGGATGAAGATTTGCTAGATGTTTTCCAGAGAAATTGCTTAAGGATTGTTGTGGGTACCCGGCTGACTGACCGTATTTCAAACAATAGGCTATACGAAAAATGTGATTCAATACCGCTTTCTAGGTCTATAATGAAAGAAAGGTTGAGGTGGTTAGGGCATGTTGTGCGGATGAAGGATGACAGATTGCCGAAGATTGTTCTTTTCGGCCAACCATCAAGGGCTAAACGGAAAGCAGGTCGTCCCCGTCTGGGATGGGAGGACATCATAAAGAAAAATTTAAAGGAAATGGGAACTTCGTGGGCTGGTGTAAAAAGGGAGGCTCTGAATAGATTGGTTACTTACATTTTACTTATGTGTTTATATACTCATTTTATTCATTGTATTAATTTTTATTTGAGAGGCTAGTTGCGTTTATCGCTGTATGTTTTTATATTTTACTTATGTTTGTACTTATATTTTTTTTTATATACAATGCAGGCTAGCTGACAGAAAGCAACAAGTTTGGCAGTGTTTATATGTTGTAAGAGTTTGCTTGTTAATAAAGTACTATTCTACTCGTCATCTTGATAACCTGGATGCATATGGTGCCATTTGATTTAATTCAACAACCCCCATAATATTCGCTCAAAGCTTCAATTTAATAGCCTTATCCGTTCATGAGACACTGCAGATACGCAAATTAGGGAACCTGATGTACATATTGTGTTTTGTTTTAGTTCATATCCCATGAAAATTTAAACTTTAATATCCTTAGCTATTCCTCATCCTGGGATATTGCATGCACGCCATTTTGACAATCTTGATGAATATTGTATTTTTTTTTTATTTTGTTCACTATCCCCACCAGTTTCAACTTGATACCTTTAGCAGTCCCAGAGACATTGCAGATACGCCGTTTTGGCAGCCTGGGTGCACATAGTGTATTTTAATTTAGTTCGACATTCCTCTCAACATTTCCTGACATTTTCACCTTAATACTGTAAGGTTGCCCCTACTTAACAGGGCTAATAAATTTGGTAGCGTGATATAGACTGAGGCGTTGGATAAGAATCGGTACTCAGAATTCAGTGACAACTGATTTTATTATAAAATAAGATAAAATGAAAAACATTCTAATTCTATCTGTTGGCTATTTCCAAACCTCTTCTAAGGTCAAAAGATCTACTTGTTTACATCCACCGATGTATACCGAAAAGAAAAAGATTAAGTTAATCCTAAGCTAACAAATGTTTCAACTTAAAAGGGTTGCACTTGAACAGCTAGTCAGGGCTTGAGTTCTGGGTTATAAAATCCTTTAGTTCAAGCAATTTTTGAGCTAAGCTAAGAATAACCGTAATTGCTTTTAATCCAATTTCCTTTGGCAGGGAAACTTAATTGAAAATATCTGGACATAAAGGTTTAGAAATTCTTAAGCTGGTAATATTGTTCCCCTTTTTCTCCTGACCTTTCCTGTATAAACATTAAGGTTACTTTTGTATAAACAAGCAGTACGGGTTAACGAAATGAAAGACTGATAAAAGAGAACGGTGTTCCTCTTCGTATAAACGTCTGAGGGTTGCACAAAGGGGGGGGGGGTGTTAATTTATGTTATTGTCCGATAATTCCAATTTTGGATATAAGGTCTTTATAAAGTCAAGTCAAGCCTCAAAAGACTCTAGGCTGAAAAAGGGAGAGCCCAAATGCCTTCCTTCTTTAAACTCTCAGTTATTCAAAGCTTAAATTTCTGGAAAGAAATTTACTTTGGCTTATTCTAACCTTAAAAAAATGCTGTTTTGTCCAGATGGTTCAGGCCTTGTTTAGGTGAAAATACGAATGAAATTATAAGTCCCAAAATCATCAATTTCTCTTATGTACGTATTAAAATTATCTCCAAGTGACAGAAAGCCTATTTGAGGTTTATCTTCTTATTTTAAACTTTATCTTCAAACTTTTATCCCCAAGGAGAATTTCAGACAGACAGTGGTAGCTTATCGTTATTACAAAGTAAACACTTACTCTTCGTTCGATTTCCAAAAAAAGACTACCCTGTTTTCGTCCCTCAATCTCTATTTTAAGTTCTATCTATTTTGTTCTTCTTTCCTGTCATTGGTCAGAGACCAGTTTGATATCATCCTAATGATAGTTCTTTGTTTAAAGATTGGTTTCCGCTTTCACTATTAAAAAACACTGTTTTTTGGCCATTTGATTCAAATCGCGTAATATACTTGTCGTTGACCCCTCAAGTTTGAAACGGCAGTCCGCTATTTGTATTTGCATTTTATGGTCCTTGTTGAGTCAAGGGTACAATTGTTCAAAATCCTTGCACAAAGAAATTTAATACTTCGTTACTGCAAAAGTCATACTTTGTTATCTTTACAATTTATTCAGGTTATGATGGCTTTCCCACATTTTTACAACCTCCCACACTTAAAATTCTTAGTACAGTTATTTATTCTTAATGAAACTATAACTTGCTAAGAATCAATTTAGTTCAATCTCTTCCTGTTCTACATTTACGTTGAATCCTTGAGAGTTTTGTTTTCTATAGTCTAACCATAGTTTTTTCAATGTTTTAAATATAATTCCAATAGAGACTAGTCCTAATAAAGATAGAAATAGATTAAGGGTATTGAAAAAAAATGTCCAAAGCTGTTTTCCTTCCTTTTTCTTCCTTTAAGGAAATGTGCATTTTTCTTAGCTCAGCTATGCCAATCTGCGTCTTGGTGTTGTTCTGGAAATATATAGAGATTAAATCTTCAAATTCTTCGCTCCAATCGTTTTTTATACCAGCTATGGAGAGGTTCCCTTCTAGGCTAATTATCGATGTATTTAAAGGTGCCATTTCCTTTGTAATCTGCCCCCTATACATACTGTTTATCTTTAACATTTCTGCAGTTAGAGAACATTCTTCTGGCAATTTCACTATTGAGCTACCTTTTATATATGTGAATTTACTGTTTTTCTCTGTTTTACATCCCAAATGTATTCTTATTTCTTCTTTGAAAGAAGATGTGATTATATATTTTTCCCTTCCAATTCTTTGGATTAAGATTTTATTTTCCTTTATAATTTTGGTTTGGCACTCTTTATTAATTAATGCATTATTTTCCATATAGTTTGCTAAACTGCAGGAGTTCATTTGTTTGCTTCTAATAATAAATTGGTAGTTGCACAATAGTGGTATACTTTGTAAATTACATCTTCTTTCTATATTGTCATCTTCTAAAAAATATCTCGTTTGATCTTTACTTAACCCAAAAAATTTGAACTCATTTTCTATTTGAAAGAAATACGAACTGTTTGACACTGGGAACGGAATGTTGAAAACTTCGAACATTCTGAACCCATCTTGCTTATTTGATATAGAAAAATCACAAATAACCAACAATTTCAATTGTTGCTAGTCGCTACATTGCAGCTAGTCGATTTATAAAGTTCCAGTAAGCCGTATCGTCTGTAATTTACCGATATTCTATAACTATTGGTAGTGATTTACCGATATATATTCTATTGGTAGTGAATTTTCAATTTCAAAAATTGTCCTAAGCATGTCTGCCGGATCTGTGACAATGAATGGGAAACTTTTATTTTCTGCTTGAAGAATAGAAAGGATTACTGTTTCTATTTTCTTTACTAGCTTTTTTATTTGTATAGAACCTTTTGTCATTTCTTTGTTTATCTGTAATTTTAGGAAATTTATTTCATTAATTTCCTTTGATATATACTCGATAATTCTCTTGGAGGTTCTTCCCAAAATTTCTAAGCTTTTGTTTCTTTCCATTCTTAATTCTCTGTCGAGGTCACTTACCAACGATATAGATCTGTCCGACATGTGTATTAACCTTTCATTTTTTTCCGTTAAATAATCTACCTGATGAAGAATGTTTTCTAAATTTTCTTCCGTGGCTGGTCCTGTGACCCATCCTATTGTTTTTCCCAAAAGTGGTAAAAGACTTCGTTTGTTTCGATTTGTATTATCTGTCATTAATGATTCTAATATTTTGAGAATTCCATTTCCTTCACTTAATTCTAAATGTAATAGTTTGCACTTATCTATTGCATATTCCTCCTTAAACATAGATCACAATTCTTTACCGCCTCCTCAACTTTGCAGTACATATTTTCAAAAACACAACTTTGTTTTAACTTATTCAAAGTTTTTACAGTCCCCATGTGTGCTCCTAGGAAAAGGCTCGTATGCATAAGATTAATGATTCTTCTAATTAGTTTTTTTGGTAGGATGATTTTAAATTGACGCATCTGTTTCCTTTTTTCTGAGTCGTCTGTTGCATACAATATTCCTTCCACTAGGATCAACTGAAGATCTCTTAACCATTTCACAACAAAAGGATTCCCTTCCCCCAAATTTGAATTTTCTGGTCTGTTATTAATTTGAGCTCTGCCCGAAACGTCAATTCTTCCTGTGGCTTACCCCTCTTGGTGCCTAGGTCTGCGGGTATCCCAGACCCAGCCCAATTATCCATGCTAGTTACCCTTTCTATAGTCCTAGTCTTTGCAAGCTCCACCACCCAAGCTTGTCGTATCCATAACGGCTCGTCCCTCTCCAAGTCTGAATCCCTGGACGTTTGGGATTCAGCCCGATTATCCTTAGTGCCAGTGACTTCTACAATAGCTCTGGTCTTGGCAAGTTCCGCCGTCAGAACTTGTCCTTTATAGGGTTCAATTTCACCCCCCTCTAAAATTGACCTGCTGTCAGTAACACACGCATGCGTACTGCCCTTTACTTTTACCTCTCTCAGTTTGCCGTGGATAGTCCCAGAGGTTAGGCATCTATCCCTGTACCCAGGCTTGTTCCCTCTTATAGAAGGAAACTCCTTTTCAGTATTACTACTGAATTCATCCCATTTCAATGGTATGATAGCTCCGGGAATGTTTGAGCTACCTGTATTTGACTCACATCCCTCACAGGGCCTGGTCAAACCAGTCTGGCTCGACTGTTCATTTCTACCCTCTTTAGATTTTTCATTATTTTTATCTGTGTCCTGGGGAGATTTAAAGCCTAAGAGTGTATTTTCTAATCTTATTATTTCATCAATTGCTTCCTTAATTTCAGGGTCCTCTAATTGAAATCCCCTCATCTCTTCTTTACCAATCCCAAAAAAATCAATCGGTTCCTCGTCACCTAATAGGGCTAAATATTCTACTTCTAACTCATCAAGATTAATTGATCTATTTTCCTTAACAAATTGTGAGCTAGGGCGACTCAAATAGTCTGCAGGGTTCCTACTGGTACTAATGTGGTGATATGTATACAAATCGTTGTCTAATAGAACTGCAATTCTATATAATTTTGAGTGAAGATCCTTTGATCTTTTAAGATATGTTAGTGCAGCACAGTCTACAAATATGTGAGTTCTCACGGCCCATAAATATCCTTTTTGGAAGTGCTTTAGACTTTGTACTAAGGCAAAAAGTTCCCTGTTGTGGTTATCAAACCTTGAGGCTGCACCACTAAGAACCTTCGAATAGGTTGCCACTATTCGAAATCTATCTGTTGTTTCGCATTGTTACATTAAAATTGAAGCAATACTTTTTTCCGAGGTATCTGAAACAAGGTAAAATTCTTTGTCTTTATCAGGGAATTCTAAAAAAATACTATTTGGATTTAATAATTCTGTTTTTAACTTTTCAAAGGCTACGCTTTGTTCTGGGCCAAAAATAAAAGGAACATTTTTTCTAGTTAGTCGAATTAAAGGTTCGGCTAATTTTGCGTAATTATGATAGAATCCCCTGTAATAACCTGTTAAGCCTAAAAATGACCTAATTCCTGTGACGTCACTTGGTGGTTCTAATTTCTTTATAGCTTCTAATTTTTGTGCTTGTGGTTTAACTCCTTTTTTGGAGACCCGAAACCCTAAGAAGTCACATTCTTCCGAAAAAAATTGAGATTTATCAATATTAAGCCTTAGATTAAATTTTATAGCCTGTTTTAAAGTTAGTTCAATATGTTTCAAATGTTCTTCAAAGTTCCCTGACGTATGTATTGTCAAGTCATCTACATAACTTGATAAAAATGAAGAAAATTCTGGTCCATAAACCTGATTTAAAAATTCAACAAAAGCGCGGGGCGAGAAAACTGATCCTTGTGGCACGCGTTTAAAGGGATAAGAAATCCCTTTATTTGAGAAACTAAAATATTTTTGGCTTTCTTCGGCTAAGTTACAGTGACTAAATCCATTTCTAATATCAATAGTTGAAATGAATTTGGTTTTATTAGATAGATCAGAGATGACCTCTGAAATTCTTCGAATACCCCACTGTGAGTCTTTTATCGCCTTATTTATTGCTCTTAAATCTATGAGGAACCGACTATTACTTTCATCCCACAAGTTTTTTTGGTGGAATTTTCCCATCCTTTCCTGGTTTTCCTATACAAAATATTGGAGCTGTATATTCAAAACGTCTTATTTCAATTATTCCTACTCTCATCATTTCGTTTATGTGTTTTTGTAAACATTCTGTCATTAAAAATGGCAGAGGGAATTGTTTGACACACTTAATAGGTATATCCGGGTCTATATTTACCTTATATCCTGGAAGGTCATTTTGCCCTACATCATAAGGTCCAGTTGCAAAGGCTCGTTTCAATTTTAATAAGACTGTCTCTACTATTTGTTTTCTTTCAGAACTTAACGGACCCGTTTTAATTCTATTTAAAAATTCGCTGTCTTTCCATCCTATTTTATCCTCCTCTATAGAGAGGGATTCCTCTTCATTTTCTATTACTACTGCTGCTAAGAGAGTCGCATCCGTTAAATATTCATTGTTTATCACCTAATATGAACCAAAGTTTTACCTCGTGGCAAGTTTAGAGGTTCATCGCTTGTATTAAAATAAATTATTTTTATTGCATTGTTATAAGTTTCACATAGTGACGGAGATAAATGTAGTTGTGTCTGAATATTCGGGGTAAACATTATAGTGTCGCCGTGAGCTACAATAGGGTGCTGAGTGATTCGACAATTTGGCCTTAATGATTTTGAAAGAATTGGCCTGAATACAGACCTGCTTTGCTACATATGTTAACCACCTTCCCGAAATTTCTTCCGTGAAAAACGCAAGGGAATTTATTTCCTCCGTACTTGTATTTCCTAAAGAAATTTTATTATATTTTAAATTTAACGTATAATCCAGTTTGTTTAACATGTCATATCCTATAATTACGTCGAATTTCAAGTCTGGAACGACTAAAAATTTCCAAAATAATCTTTCATTCCGTTTTGCCTCATCTGTAATGCAGAATGCTACATTTATCTCTCCTATTAGGGGTAAAGTCTCTCCACTTAAAGATTTCACGTTTCGGGAGGATGGTTTGAGGCGTCTACGAACCTTTACTGGAAATTTTTGAAATATTTCTTCCTTTAACAAGCTTCTTTGACACCCGCTATCTACAAAACATTTTACAAAATTTTGGTCTGCTATTTTAGCAGTCCACATAAATGGGAAAGAACTTGGTTCAGTTTTATTTTCCTGTAACGCACTAAAACAAATATCTTCATTTTGGTTAGAAGGAGGGTTTGTGATTTTATTTTCAGGCTTGGGACATACCTCCTCTAAGTCCTGCCTGATTAGTTTTTTTTCAATAGGATTTAGTGCCATGCATTTGTCTGCACTATGCCCGAATTCTTGGCACCTTATACATGCTAAACTTTGCCAACAATCTTTACGATAATGTCCGGGTTTTCCACAATTCGTACACTTTGGGACTTTGCAATCCACTTTCATGTGTCCCAGTCTCCCACAATTAAAGCATTTTCCCTTATAATTGCCCTTGTTTTTATATTCTACCCTGTAGTTAACTCCAGGTCCTTTAGCTGAATTTCTGTCTCTTGAATCTACTACTGCTGCTCCCAGGGACATATCTGGGGGCTCCCTATATATTAAATCTATTGCTTCGAATCTTTTTGCAAGTGTTAATAATTCATCTTGGTCGTCCGATGCCTTAGATTGTTCTAATACTCTCCTTCCAATGGAAGGGAGCATGCCACCCCTAAAAATACTCATCGTAATGTCGTTTGCTCTAATACCAGGAGAATTTTTTGCATAATCTATCGCCTTTCCCCTGATCCGGGAGTAAAATTGGTGTACTAACTCAGATGGCCTTTGTTTTTCAGAGAGCAGCTCTCGTAGTTTTTGTGCAGCTGGTTTTTCAAGTAAAAAGGCTTCTTTTAGAAGTTTTTCTAAATGGTCTAAATCTCTTATTTTGGGAATATCTAAACTTGTTGCGAATCTTTGTATCTCTCCTCTTGTATAACAGATAGCTTGATTTATCATAGCACTATCATCCTTCCCTAAACTCCTTTGTATTTGTTTAAGTGTGATAATCCATGAATGGATTTCATTTGGATATGTTAGTAACGGGATGGGGGGCGCTTGCTCCACAAATAGGTTTTGAAGCCTGTTTGTGACTGGAGCGTCTCCATATTGCTCCTGTAGGGCGTTTATTTTAGCTTGTGCGTCCTCCTCTACTCTTATTCTCTCCTCTTGCGCTTGTCGTAGTGCAATTTCTAATTCTTTAATTTTGTTTTCATTGAACTCATGGTGGATCTATTCCTTTCAATTCTTAGCGTTGGAAACGTTTTGATTCCTTATAGTGCTTTTAAGTCGCTAAAATGGGTCTACTTATAAATTGTGTGAGAATTTCTCAGTACCTTGGTTTAAATTTACCCTCAAGTTTAGTATTACAATTGCACACTCTTGAGGATGAATAACCTATGACCCTATTTAGGTAAATTACAGACGCGGATACTAAAACTTGTAGCAAAATGAAAGAGAAGAAGAAAGAAAGAATCTTAGGAAGATAAAAGATAAAAGTCTGTCTCAGCTTTCCCCTTAGGTTAAAATTTCCTTTAATCAACACTTTTTCAAACTTTTCTGTCTTGGATAGGTTTGGAAAACTGAACACACACCTTCTTGTGAGGAACCGAGGACTAAATTTTTCCAAATTTTATGAATTTAGTTGATCCTCTCCCACTTAAACGAAAGTTGTACCGAACTTGGGTACCGCTGGCACCGGTTGTAAGGTTGCCCCTAGTTAACAGGGCTAATAAATTTGGTAGCGTGATATAGACTGAGGCGTTGGATAAGAATCGGTACTCAGAATTCAGTGACAACTGATTTTATTATAAATAAGATAAAATGAAAAATATTCTAATCCTATCTGTTGGCTATTTCCAAACCTCTTCTAAGGTCAAAAGATCTACTTGTTCACATCCACCAATGTATACCGAAAAGAAAAAGATTAAGTTAATCCTAAGCTAACAAATGTTTCAACTTAAAAGGGTTGCACTTGAACAGCTAGTCAAGGCTTGAGTTCTGGGTTATAAAATCCTTTAGTTCAAGCTATTTTGAGCTAAGCTAAGTATAACCGTACTTGCTTTTAATCCAATTTCCTTTGACCTTTATTAAGCTTTAATTTTAGCAGGGAAACTTAATTGAAAATATCTGGACATAAAGGTTTAGAAATTCTTAAGCTGGTAATATTGTTCCCCTTTTTCCCCTGACCTTTCCTGAATAACCATTAAGGTTACTTTTGTATAAACAAGCAGTACGGGTTAACGAAATGAAAGAGTAATAAAAGGGAACGGTGTTCCTCTTCGTATAAACGTCTGAGGGTTGCACAAAGGGGGGGGAGGGTGTTAATTTATGTTATTGTACGATAATTCCAATTTTGGATATAAGGTCTTTATAAAGTCAAGCCAAGCCTCAAAAGACTCTAGGCTGAAAAAGGGAGAGCCCAAATGCCTTCCTTCTTTAAACTCTCAGTTATTCAAAGCTTAAATTTCTGGAAAGAAATTTACTTTGGCTTATTCTAACCTTAAAAAAATACTGTTTTGTCCAGATGGTTCAAGCCTTGTTTAGGTGAAAATACGAATGAAATTATAAGTCTCAAAATCATCAATTTCTCTTATGTACGTATTAAAATTATCTCCAAGTGACAGAAAGCCTTTTTGAGGTTTATCTTCTTATTTTAACCTTTATCTTCAAATTTTTATCCCCAATGAGAATTTCAGACAGACAGTGGTAGCTTATCGTTATTACAAAGTAAACACTTACTCTTCGTTCGATTTAAAAAAAAAGACTACCCTGTTTTCGTCCCTCAATCTCTATTTTAAGTTCTATCTATTTTGTTCTTCTTTCCTATCATTGGTCAGAGACCAGTTTGATGTCATCCTAATGATAGTTCTTTGTTTAAAGATTGGTTTCCGCTTTCACTATTAAAAAACCCTGTTTTTTGGTCATTTGATTCAAATCGCGTAATTTACTTGTCGTTGACCCCTCGAGTTTGAAACGGCAGTCCGCTATTTGTATTTGCATTTTATAGTCCTTGTTGAGTCAAGGGTACAATTGTTCAAAATCCTTACACAAAGAAATTTAATACTTCGTTACTGCAAAAGTCATACTTTGCTATCTTTACAATTTATTCAGATTATGATGGCTTTCCCACATTTTTACAATACCTTCAGCTGTTTCTGAGATATTGCAGATACACAATTCTGACTGCCCGGATGCCCATGGTATTATTTGGTGTATTTTCCCTGAGTTTTATCCCCTGAAAGCTTCAAGCCAATGTCCTTTTCAGATTCTGCGACATTGCATATATGCCCTTTTGACAACTTAGACGTAAATAATGTCGTTTGACTTAGTTAAACATTCCCTGAAAGTTTTAACTGAATACCCTTAGTCGTTCCTGAGATACTGCACATACACTATCTTGACACCCTGGATACGCATAGTGTCTTTTGATTTAGTTCAGCTTTCTTTTTTAACACTCTCTGAAAATTTCAACTTGATACACCAAGCCTTTTCAGACACCCAGGATCAAACATACCCCATTTTCTATTTTAAAC
>JAQQPU010006049.1:0-15941 GCA_029168905.1 Artemia sp. Kazakhstan ARC1039 | reverse complement strand
AAAAGAATAGATAGATCTTAACTGTTCAAAGACTGAATCAATACTGAATCTTGCAAGCTTTATTTGACTGAATTGATTTATTTGAAACTAACTAAGATTTTGATGATTTTGTAGAAGGGCAAAAATAACATTCATAAAGTTTTTCAAGTTAGCATATTTTTTTTTAATTCATAAGTTTATGTAAGAAACCACGATGATTAAATTACCGTAAGTTTTTTTTAGGAACCTCAGACGTATAGGATAGTGAAAATTTTCTTGCAAGCTGTATTTGACTGAATTGATGACTTTGCAGAAGAGTAAAAATAACATTCATAAAGCTTTTCAAGTTAGCATATTCTTTTTTTTTTAATTCATAAGTTTATGTACGAAACCACGAAGATTAAATTACCGTAAGTTTTTTTTTAGGGACCTCAGACGTATAGGATAGTGAAAATTTTCTTGCAAGCTTTATTTGACTGAACTGATTCATTTGAAACTAACTAAGACTTTGATGATTTTGCAGAAGAGCAAAAACAACATTCATAACTTTTTTCAAGTCAGCACATTTTTTTATAATTCTTAAGTTTATGCGAGTAACAATGATTATTAAATTACCGTTAGTTTTTTAAGGAGCCTCAGTCGTATAGAATAATGAAACGGATAAAAGCTTAGAACGGAGCTAGAGAGCTGGAGAATGGAGTTGGAAGGCACATTCAATTTTTTGTTACTAATTAAAAATGCTGTCACAAAAAAGTTTAGGAAAGATATTTCAAAGTCTCCTCTTAAATCGAATTTGTATTTTTAAGTCATTGAAAACCTGGAAAAATGTATGTGCAAAATGTTAAGCAAATAGCGTTTTGGAAAAAAATGTACAAAGAATAAAAAAATAAAATCATAAAAAGGGTTTTAAATGAATGGAACAATAGTAATACATAGTAATACAAGAAAGCTCCTCCTATCAAACGTTTCCAAGTAACATCGAAGTTAGGTGGAGGAACACATAAAAAAATATTAGTTTTTTGTTTTTTTTTTTTATTGATCTTTATTTCTATTTTGCAAGGGGTCAAAGATAATAGAGAGAGCTTTGCCTAAAGGCAGGGCCGTATCCAGAAAGTTTTTCGGAGGGTGTTTTACATAAAGATTTTTTTCGGGGGGAGGGGGTGAATACACAAAAACACTCAAAAACGCATAAAAATTTGTTAATATCTATTTTTGTTACGTTTTTACGAGTCACGCAAACATTTGGGGGGGGGGGACGGGGTTCAAACCCAGGATACGGCCTTGCCTAAAGGGCATAATTAGTAACCTAAAGGGCAAACGCTACCACACTTGGTGAAATAATACTGATTAGATTCTCATTTGTACACAGTAGATTTCGTTCATTCGGATACTTTCGTTACCCTTTGTGTCTTTTAATATCTTCTTGAAAAATTTGGCTTCATTTAAGCCCTTCCCCCCTGTTAAAAAAATGGCAAGAATCATTTTAAAAAATCAGCAGCAGTTTCCATCACTATTATTTTGTTCACTCGATTGTACATCGCATTTGATCTCGCTGAATTTTCCTTTTATTGAAATTAAGCTTTAAAGTAAGCTTTTAATTAAGCTTTAAAATAAAAGTCGCAATCTCGACTTCTTGTCAAAAAAGCAATTACAAAAAAATAACAAAAAATCGTCCTTCACGAAAATGAGACTACAGATTATTTTTTCCTTAATAATCAAATTTTAATCCCAGTTTCTAATGTTTTTATCTAACCAAAAGGCGGGGCTTCCACTTCTAGGGAGCTGACCCTACTTTAGGGCGAAATGACTTCCTTTAACGACACTTATTTTGAATCTAGGGACTTAGGGGAATATAGGATAAAATAATGATTTTTAGGAATATTCGGCGAAAGTTGGAGTTTTCAAACGAAGGCTAAAACATTTACACATATTACATATTCGCAGTTTTATTGGAAAAGCTAATAGGCAACACTAGCTTATGTTACGAGGATCAGGGTGAAATTTCTGAAAAACCTTAGAAGCTTAGAATATTATGATATCCATTCTGTATTTAGTAATTTAGGTAGCCTAGCATTTAGTTTACTTGTAAGCAGTGCCTTTGATTCATCTAAACCGCATATATAAGGGAATATTGGTTAGGCTATGCTGCAATGGTGGAATAGGAGACACGACCTGTGCCCTTATGGATTTTTCAATCTGCAGGTGACACCTTTTTCCCGTTAAAAGCCGTTTTAAGCTAAAACAGCAAGAAAGAGAAATACAAAATAAGGGTTTTGACACCAAGATCAAATATGCCAAATCTTGAAGGCTAATAAAGCCTTAGCCAAGCTGATTCTAAATACCTTAAGAAAATTCAAATAATACGATCTCTAAATGTCTCTGGAGATCCTCCGGTCTTTTAAATTGCTACCCATGTTTGAGCAGCTCGAGTCTCGTTTGCTGCGTTGGCACGGTCATCTACTTCACTTGCCCACTCAAACGCCCGACCGACTCACCTTCGACCCAACTGCAAATGGCTAGAAATGTCCAATAGGTGGACCACACAAAAGATGTAGTGGAAATCATCAGCGATCGACTCACTATCAAGAACGTTGACCCCGATGAAGCTCCAACCCTCGCCCAGGACAGAACACTCTGGAGACGACTAACGGAGCCGACAGAAAAAAAGTAATAGGTGATTACCGAAAAGAAGGTTAATTTTTAGAATTCAATTTTTTTTTTGTGTTTGGTTTTCATATGGACACAGCTATACGCCAAGGAGGGGGGTAGGGCATATGAGGAACTCTACCCTAAAATGAGTCTGAGTTAAACCCTCCAAACTCAGAACGAGCTAAACTTTGAAACATGTCCCTACCCCAAATTCCCAGACCATTCTTTGACCACCCCCTAAAATGTTGGCTATGTAGAGCTAAGCATACCCACCGTTGGAAGGAAATTGAAAAATATGGAGGAGCAGGGAAAGAAAGTTTTTTTTTAAGAAAGCCAAGTCTAAAAAAATCAGCTTTAACTCTTTCTTGGAAAAATTCGCTCGAGTTTGGCATACATTTCACGATTCTTTGAACGAAGGTATTGATGAAAAATATATTCCCATGCCATCAGATAGCCAACAAAATTAGATTATGAAATGGTCTACCCACAGTGTATATCTTTCCTGCTCAAGATGCAATCTTCAACCAAGGGAATGGAGGGGGAGGGCGTTTCTGGAAGTGTAATGGTAATGCCGGCTCCTATACTCCCATACCATCAAACCACCATGAAAATAAATTCTGCAATGGTCTCCAAGCGGAACATATATTTTTCGTATCAAAGGGCATTGTTCAACCTTGATGTTTAAAAAGAAGGGGGGGGGATTCCTGGAATACTAACAAGGTAAAACCGGCTTGCCATAAGCAAATGGGACAAAGACCCGCTTAGGAAGCTATTCTACAAGTTATAAGTTATCCCTTGAAAAAAAAGCACACACATAATAAAGAGAGCAATCAAAATAATACAAAACGGCTTACCTTGATTAAACCAAGAGAAAGAACAATTGTATTATTCAAAATAGACAGCGAGTTTTCTTCCCTTGCTTTCTCAAAGGCTGCTTTTAAAAGTTCTTTTCCAATTTTGAGTACCATGTCTTTTTCAGCTTGCGGTGATGTGGGATTCAACAATGTAGCTAGTTTCGAGGCAGACAATACACAGTTTTGCACAAAAAAACTTTCTCGGTTGGCAGGGAAAATGTCAAATTTGGCCTGAAATTGTTTACGAGATATAATAATAGAATTATACAGAACAAAAGATGTCGCTGAGGCAGGAATGGTAATAATAGTTTAGTAGAAAATCTAAAAATACACAACAAGAATTAATATTATCGTTACTTTAACTGAAGGTTAATTGTTTTTAAATTGCACCGTAGTACAGAACATAACACACAAGTATATTTATTTTCAGTCAGTTTCAGCTTTTCAACTCCCCCTCCCCCGAATCTATCTCCTTTTTTTATAAATTTTCAAATTTTGAAAAATCCACCTGGGGGGGGGGGGGGGGGGGGCAAAGCTGTCTTTTTTTCAGCTAGTGATTTTTTGGAGAGGCATTTCTTTCAATGTCCAGATGTCACTAACTTTTAGTCATTTTATCTTTATGCATAAGCTAACATTAAGTTAATTAATTTTACATTAATTCAATGAACAAACTGCATTAGCATTTAATCAATTAAGTCACTAATTTTGATTAGCACACTACTTATCTAGGCTTTTACACGCTACAGCTTTGACTCTGATTAACAATCAATAGTAACTAATTATTATGGCTATTCATGGGTGGTCTCTTGATATCACAAAGTAACTTACTGAAAGACCATTGTTGAATAGTTAAAGGTTATGAAAGCTTCATGAATACTTATAAAATAAAGTGAGAAAAGCGATTTTTGAAATGTGATAAAACAAACTTAAAATGTATAGTTAAATATCTCATTAGTATGAAGAGCGTAATGGATTGTCAAGGCAAATTAAAGACCAAAATTAAAATAGGTAATAAAATGTTTAATAAAATACCATTACGGCAATATTTAATTATTATAGCATATAATAATTTAATTCAATATCTCCAAAAAAAGTAGAAATTAATTACTTTTATTAATCAGAAGGTTCGTTTTCCTTAAGACCAGAAATGAAAGTATGGGACACACATTAGCCGTCAAGGTCGTATCCAGGAGTTTTGTTCAGGGGGGGAGGGGGAAGGTACACAAAAACTCTAAAAACACACCACAATTTGTTTATATGTATTTCTTTTACATTTTCACGACTTGGACAAAAACTTCGGGTGTGTAGGGGGGAGGGGGGTCAAACCCCCTATCCCCCCAGGATTCGGCCATGGTATCAGACAAAAGAGAAGAAAACTTTTCTTTTTAGTGTATTTTAAGATGTTATCAAAAAAAAACACAAAAAAAACGCATGAACGTTGACTGTTTTTTCTTTGTCACTTGAGGTTTATGTTTTACCACTGTTTCAATCTTTCGCCGAATAACTGTTTAATTTGAGAAATTACTTACAAAGGGTCTCAAAATAAGTAAATTATTGGAACTAAATTTATTGATTTTTCAGTTAAAAATAAATAGTCAAGACAAAAGAGAAGAAAACTTTTCTTTTTAGTGTATTTTATGATGTTTTCAAAAAATTAGCATGAACGTTGACTATTTTTTCTTAGTCACTTGAGGTTTATGTTGTTCCACTGTTTCAATCTTTCGCCGAATCACTGTTTAATTTAAGAAATTACTTACATAGGGTCTTAAAACAAGTAAATTATTGGAACCTGACTAGGTTTATTGATTTTTCAGTTAAAAAAAAAAGAAGCAAAAATAGTCTCAACAATTGTATTTCTTAATAGGCATTGACTGAAATACATATGGCAAGCAAAAGAAAGAATGAATTACCATGACTGCACCAGTTTTTAATCTTAGGCCCCTGCTATATTTTTTTTTATATAGTTGCACTGTTAATTCAAGGAATCCTGGACATCAGACTCAGCTTAATGACATTTATAAAATGTATCTAACTCCGGCTCTGGTTACAATCGTTCCAGAAGACAGGAATATGACTCTTTATCCCATAGGAGCCACGCTCGTCCGGACTCTCGTTTCGCTTTTGGGGGGGGGGGGGGGGGGGTTGAATACAGAATATGCCGACAAAATCGTCCAGTGTGCCAAAACAAATGGGGACACATAAGCTAAATTAAGACGCTAAAGACATCCAAAGTTCCTTTTTTTGGGGGGGGGGCTTACCCCCTCCTAACTGTGCCCCTGCCTCCACCCCCACAGATCAGTTGGTGACATCCTACATGAGAATTCAAACAAGTTAAAATCTACTGGTGCAGTATAGTTTTGCCTCAACTTTGCCTAAAACACATTTTATTCACGTAGATGCATCTCGACTCCTTCCCCTAGACTCCAGCATAATACAAACTTCTAGAGCTAAGAGGTTTAGACAATGTATGCTTGCAACTTTTTAACTTTGCCTCTGCTCCCTATTTTCAGTATTTAATGATTCGTTTAATGACTATTTTCAGTGTTCAGTGATGAGCTGGTAATGGCTGACCATTGCCAGTGTTGAATGGTTAACCAGTTGAATAGATGTCACTCAAAGGCATACAGGAAGTTAGCTTGTTGCTATTGTACCTAAACAATTCCTTATCCTTCATACTACTGGCATGTGCCTATCAATCCCCCCCCTTGATTATGGTAAATACCTTCTTTGGGGGAAGTGCAAATTTCCATTAAAATCATTCACCCCCCCCCGTATCTCTCAAATTTTATTTATAACCTTTTTCTAGAAGTTTTCACATTCCCAAATGTGTTTGTTAACAGTACTAATGAAAACATTAAACCCCAATCAAACCTTTAGGTACATAATAATATCTTCTGATCCTTTTGCCTCAAAATTACTAAGCTTCGGAAGACTCGGCTTTTCCAAAAGCTCTGCAACACTAACCTGAAATAAAAGAAAAACCTCAAAAAGAAAAGAAAACAAACTCAATTAGACATGAACAATGAAGGGATTTAAACGTAATAAAAAAAAGGATTACTGCTCTAATCGAACTGCTACCTGCACTCTAATCGAGTACGGGCGAAGTCCCCTAACAAAGAGGACTTGGAATTCTGGTATTTGATGAGCGGAGCAAAATATTTTTCTCCATTCTCTTCTATTTTTTTTTAATATCCGTCGTCTGATGGGCATATTGATTTCTCTTATTTCTAAGTAAAATACTCTAATTTCCTGTATTTTACCGTAATACAAAACTATTAGTCATTCGACAGTATATTCAATGAGATCCATTAAGAGAGGGAAAACAACAACGTTGTACTATTGAAATATGTGATTTGTTCATTTTATTCTGAAAAGAACGCTTCAGAACAATATATATTTGAAATTTTGTTGGGCTAGTTTTGAACAAACGATATCCAACATGGTAATTGTAAGAATAAAACTCATATTGCAAAGCCAAATGTTATATACAAATTTGGGGTATTTTCAGGCCCTGCAATAGAAATCGGAAATGAAACTGCAAAACTGTGACTTTTCGCTAGCTCAGAAAACTGTTGCACAACGAATCAAACTTTAAGATGGACGTACAGCCCAAATCTTGGAAATGAAACTGCAAAACTGTGACTTTTCGCTAGCTCAGAAAACTGTTGCACAACAAATCAAACTTTAAGGTGGAACTACAGCCCATATCTTGGACCATCTGTGCATGAGGCTTATACTACATGTCAGTGGATGGTCTCGGATCTTAAACCATTGAGGTTTAAAGACGCCTTGCTTAAAATAATAATAATAACAAAAATAAAAGAAAAGTCGGCGACTGAAATTCCACGGACCCACACTAAGATGGGCAGCTGGATCCATGTCTCGCGATGTCCTCTCTTGCCACCCTTTTCCAGCCTGGAAACAGAGACCGGGCAGCAAGAGAAAGAAACTCTAACTGAAATTCAAGAATGACTTGAATCCTTACGGTAGCTTCCGCCGTCACGGTCGTCGTCACCGTTAAAAGAGTTGGCTGAAACTTATAGAAGAGGCTACTGCTTACATATCGTATTGGACATCGTTCCTGACACCCTTTTTTACCCTTTTCCACGAACGAAGGTTGGATAAGTTTTTATAATGGTATTCTGTTGATAAAGCAGCGTCTAGAACTCAAGCCAGATTTCAAGTCCATTTGATTTTTGTTTTCAAAGTTGGGAGCGATTTATTATCCTCCAGCCCTTGAAAGCAGGGTCAGACTGAAAGTCTTGTTCTGTCTCCTGACTAAAAAAGTAATACATGTTCAATAAACCTTTCTCGAAAAAATTATTGTGTAGAAAAAAAGGTCTTTAGAGCCCGATGGCCCTTAGCTACAATTTAGACTACCTAATTGGACAATGGGGCCTTGTTCACACGCAGGGAATGCTAGATATATGAGCATGATACAGCTTCTAGATTGTTATTTGAGCGGTCAATCACTTCCTTCAGATTTCATTTACCTAACACAAAAATTTCCGGCTTCATAAGAAGGCTATGCCCTAAACGAGGGAGAGAGTGGGGCTTGAAAATAAAAACTTACTAGGCCATAGTTTGGCTATATATCTCTTCTTGTAAGGCTTATTGAAGCGGATTCTGGTTTCTAAGTTTCTAAGGAAAAATTCTGGAGTAACTTGCACCATTTGTAAATTTTTCCATTTTGACTAAATTTTCTGATAAGTTGTTTGAAACAATTTATGGTAACTAACTCTAAGTGAATGGTGGCCCATGCCACTAGAAACCAAAAAAGAATTTTATAAGAACATATATCAATCAGATTCCAATATACAAATTTCATTAATTTTAAATTTACAAATAAATATTTATTAGCACAGGAATACCAATCTAAGTTAATGAAGAAACGGGCAATACCCTAAGAAGCTTGTGTGTACTTGAAAAATATTCCACAATGAAATTCATCCTAACCATGATCCCTCGAGTGAGGGTTTCAAATTCCAACTTAAAAAAAAAGAAGCGAAATTTCATGGTTTCCCTGAGAATGATGATCAAGGTTATTTCAAGGCGTGTTCAATTGCTTCTTTTTTTGTAAGTCACCCTGTCAAATTAGCGGTCATAAGCTATAGGAAGAGGACTTATTCAAGTCGAAATTGAAAGTTCTACTGCCCTTTTAAGTAACAACTGAAATCCTGCAACAACAAAGTGCCAAATTCTGCAACTTTACACCACAAAACAACAATTGTGGCTCTGAATAGAGCCAACAGGTAAAGGCTCAAATGCCACCTATTTTTGCGCCTATTTTAGGTCCTGCAGACAATCTTGAGGCGAGATTAAACCTTTAACTTAGTTCAAAGACGATTATTTCGGACTTTTCTCCGACGACTCAGATAATTGAAACTCTTATTCTGGAAACAGTCACATTTAATTGGAATCGTTAGTTTTCAAAATTGAAGCCATTGTTGAAAATAATGGACAGTATTCACTTTATCCACCTTCTGCAACAATTAAATTGTAATAATTTTGATTTCCAATTCAAAATTTTAGGAAAATAACATTGCATTGGGCAAAACACATACACCTGAATGAAAATTTAGCATAATTCTTCACTAGAATTGCTGTAAACCCAAATATGAGTCCACCTCATATCTAGAATTACCCTGAATTCGTCATTAAGCACGAACTAAAAAAAAAAGATTTAAAGTGAAAACAACAAAAAGTTTTCAAAATATGAAAGGGACTGTCTTCCCCCTCAACCCCCTTCTTTCCGCTCCGGTTTCACTATTTTCTTTCTCCATGCTTAAATAATGAATATTATTATTGTGCCTACATTATGTTATGGTTGTTTTTTATGTCATTTTACGCCTATATTTTTTCTTTTTTTTTCTCATGATCTGTTTGTCATCTATATTTAAAGTGTCTCAAATATTTTGTCGCAAAACCTTTCTCCCACCGCCAAAATAGCTTAAAATTTTTGCAATTCCAGAAATCAATTCAGAACGAAGAAATCCTTATGTACATATCTGATAGGCATGTAAATATGGACGTGCAATCTATATAAAAGCATAACTAACTTCTTCTCCTTGAGTGAAAGGTGCAGGAGTTACTTCATTCAAATCTTCTTCTCCTTCAATCTCACCTTCTTCAACATCTTCATATTCTTCTTCTTCGGCCTCCTCTTCTTCTTCGTCATACACGTAAGAGCGGTCTTCTTCACTATCCTCATCTTCGGAACCCTCATCATCCCTGTAAGCAAATACAATTATTAAAAACATATTTGAACCTAAGTCGATTTAAAGCGGCTTTAAAGCTCTCTTTCCCACAACCTTGTATATAGACGAGTTGTATCTCTTTTGAATCAGGATCATTCAGGGATCCTCGAGCGAATGGTCCAAGAAATTCAAAATAAATCATTTCACAATGATGAAATTAGTTTTCCCACAGCCATACTATGTAGAGTATGCGCTTTTACAAAGTTGTCAAGTTATTTCGATTGGATATCAACACTAGCATCCTATTTGAGAGACGAAGCGAATGGTAGGACACCCAGCAACTTTCTATGTTTCTTTAAGGCCATATAAAGCATCGAGAAAAGTTAAGATTGTTATTCTAATCGCTAAAAAAAAAAAAAAAAAAAAAAAAAAAAAAAAAAAAAAAAAAAAAAAACTATGCCAGCAAGGGTGACATGATGTGCACTATCCTGGACTATCAATCAATACAGAAAGCTCTAAAACAGACTAAAAAGCTTTAAACAGACACCTTAACAAAGATGATTCAACCAAGTTCACTTAATCTAGGGAGCCCATTGAAACAATACACGCAGCTAAGCCGCTCTAAAAAAAAACCGCTCAACTAACATAACTCAATCCGGGCGACACGGCCTAATAAATCAATCCAGTCAGCTCCTTAGCACACGCAAATCAACCCAGACATTAACATCACAAAATAAACTCAAATCAGTCAATTCAAAACAGAAAACTCAAAGCAACAAGCGTGCGCAACTCAAGACAGGAACTTCAAAATAGAACACTGAACAAAGAAAATATGGCACTGACCACCAAAGAAAACTTAACACACAAACAACTTAATGCAGAAGTTTAACAGAGGTAAACCAATCAGCTCAACAGAATACAAGCTCAACCAGTCTGACTCGGCACAGTTAATTCAACACTGAACAACTTAAAACACCGACAACACCATATGATAAATATCAATAGTTTAAGGAAAGCCGAAAAAAAAAAGAACTCACACACAACAAAGAAACACAATAAAAACGTGACAACCCCTTTTTCTTCAGGGTGATATGATTAGCTTTCCTGGAATCAAGGTTAAGCAGAGACTAGGAGCACGTCAGGTTGTGGCTAACCAATTTACCTCCTTCTGTCCAAGGCCGTTGCTTCGGGTGGTGATTGTATGAGATTTCAAATGATCTAGATGACAAGGGAGGTTTCCAATATCATTGCGGAGACAGCATGAGGTGTTGAAGAGACGATACGGTGCACAGAATCATGATGTTGAGTGGGTCATTTCTTAGGCTAGTGGTTGAAATAGTTTTCTGATGACGAAGATGGTGAAAAATGTACGTGGAAGTCACATGTTCGCGACACGAGGAGATAGTTATTAAACTGATGGGTCTGAAGGAGATGACAATGAACATTGGGATACTCCCCGTATTAAAATTCCTGTTGTTTTACTCTACATACTGGTACAGTGCTGGATCCTGTGAATGCCCAATAAAACCATGTTAATAAAACAAATAAAAGTTGCTAAAAACAAAATGGATGGGCGGCAATAAACTCTTGGAATAAGCAGAAACTAGCACACGTAAGAGGTAATGATTGAAGCTAACAGAAATTACGATAAATAAAAGTAGGACCACCCTTCACTCAAGCCCTCTTAAGGGTAAAACCTAACTTGTGCTTCCCCTAAACTGAATAGATTGCCAACTGATACTTCAGGAGTCTGATTAGAACCAATTGAAATAAAAAGAAAGCCAAACATTATTGAACAATGAGGCCCCCTTGGCCAGGGTGCATATCCTGTAAGTCTCAAGCACATCAGACTTTCAAACGAGGCATCTGAAAATCCATCCCCTCTGTTCCTTTGGCCCGAATTACTTACACTAAAAGTTTCAAGCAGATTTGAACACCTGCGTGAAAATGTAAGAGAAGAATACACAGATGAAGTTCATCATATTCAAGTCTCATTATTCCTAGATACTCATCAAATAGTTTTTGTGATAGGCCATGCACCACTGGCCTACTTCGTTCGTCAAATGAAACAGATTGGGGATCGTTACCTGCTATCAGTTTAAAACAAGGTGCAACAAGCAACAAGGTGCAACAAGCAACAAGGTGCAACTTTTCTTCTATTATGTTGGAAGTGGAAGAGGTTAGATAGGCTATATGCCTACTTTTAACCTCCAGTCATATGGACTAAAAGTCTTAGCACGATTCTGGTTCAATGGGGACGCAACAACCTTACCTTTGTAACTCTGTTTTCAATGTTCATGATTTAGTACTACAGATTGAAAATCTTAACGTGAATTTTATTCAAACATGGTGCAATAAGCCAACCTTTGTGTAAAAAAAGCTGGTCGTGTCTAAGAAAAGGATCTAAAGAAGTGGCCTTTGGTAAAAAAGGGTCTGATTGGCTCATACTCACTTCGGTTTTCGGACGATACCTATTGAAAATCCTTCCGTAATTACGGTTTAAACATGGTCCAAATCGCTATAGCTTTTTGAGAAGTTGGCAGTGAAAGGGTAACCTAAATTATTATAGTTTAAGTGGTAGATGTGATACCATTGGGGCCTCCGCCCCAAATTTGAAAAATGAAATAGAAAACTCAACTAAATTCTTAAACAGAAATGGCTTGTAACAGTAGCGTAAAACTGCAGAGATTATAATTTACGACTTTCTTGTGAAAACAAGAGGATGACAAAACTATAGTGAAGTTGACACAAAACAATAGAGAAGATAAAGTTAGTAAAGAAGCAATTGCTAGATTTCATGTTGGGAAGTGCCTATTAAAGAGTCTACACATGATCAAGAAAACCACATTTGATTGCAATATGGAAATTCTTTTAGTTAACATCTTTCAACATACCAACCCATCGAGGGAAGTTTGTTCACATACAGTCTTAAACATTGAGTAAACCAACTGGACAAACGAATAATATTTTTGTCATCATTTCGCTGATACCAGTAAATTTATGCATTAAATCTACATAGATCAGTCTACCAATGAGCGACTAAGAACCTGCGTAAAAAGAAAAGAAAAATTCTTGGAGTACTGTCTGTAGTTAGTGCATTTATAGTTGAATAGTCATAATATTCCCGGGGCTAGTGCAGGTGTATCTTTGACCCATCTACGGGTCTAGGAGAGAAGAGTTCAGGGGAATTTTTTAGCGTGTTAAATTTATTTAGCAAAAGGAAGAAAAAGGAGTTTTCAGAACTTCATTTGAATTTAAAATAAATTTTCTGAAAAGATCTAAAAATGCAGGTAGTATTTTTCGTATTTTTAATTGTTATTAATTTAATTTAGGCAATTCTTTATAAGTCAGCAATTAAACTAAATACAGGATAGACAATCAATCAGGTAACTCTATTGTATAAAAGGATTTTTCTTAAGCCAGTCTAGCTATTAGTACGAACAATTATCTGCATGAAACAACTTTCTTGCACAGGAAAACTAAAACTTCGTATCTGAATTAGCAATTCCTATACTTGCTTTATATCAAGCATAAGTGCATTTCCTACCCTTAGCTCATCTATATAGTTGATAATGTCAATACACTCTTGTTCTCAAAAAGCATTCCCATTCAAATCCAATAGGCCAAGCTCCTTGTCTATAACTGAAAGAACAAACTTCGAAGCAGGTCTAAGCTTCACAACTGAAGAAGCAAATCATATACTCACTCTAACTCAAGGACAAGTGCATCTTTTAGTCCTAGATCATCTACCCTGTTGATAATATCAATACATCCTTGTTCTCCAAAAGCATTTCCATTCAAGTCCAGTAGATCAAGCTCCTTGTCTTTAATTGAATCCACTAATTCCAAAGCAGATCTTAAGCCAATTTCATTTGATGACAACACTAGCTTCTTTAGATTTTCTGCATGACCTAGAGAAGAAAAATAATTTAGGAAGGCAAGTTAAGGCAATTTCTGACAGAGGCTGGTAACTTTTATCAAATGAAAAACACAAAGCAAATTTGCCATTTTAATCAGGATTGTCAAAAGGACTCTTTTTGTGATTTTTTTCACCTTCGGTGACACCCCAATACTAGAGGGTCTATAAAGACCAATTTTTTTTAAAAAAGAACATTTTTTTTTGCTTTTTTTTCAAATCAAACCTTCGCTAATTTTTATTTCAAAAATCTGAGCATATGTGTTTCTGTTTTCTATTCTCTTATTAGTTAGGTTCTTGTTTCTATTGCGTGCTCATTTTCTTTGCTTTACGTAAAATCATGATCCTGTTTAAGCTTGGATGAATGGAACAGATGAATGGACAGCTATAAAAAGCATAAGCAAGTAGCTAGAACTAGAGGTCTCCAATTTGAGTTCGATTTAAGCTAAGTCACGTGATTCCTGGAAAAAAACTGTCCTTTTTTTATTCGTTTTGATACTTCAATTTCATAAATCTTTGGCAACCCTGAATTGAATTCTAGTTGGAATGTCTATTTTAAAGGGCATTTTCGTTGAAATATTTAATTTGTTTAATGAAGTTGTCAAACGCTAGACTATTAGTAGTTTTTTAATCCCTATCAGCTAATGTTAAACCACCGAAAATCTGCTTTTTATACGTTCCCCATTGTCGTCGATCCATACATTAAATATTTGTGATATTTGTCGACAGGCCTTACAACAGGCCTTAAACATCATGCCTTCGTATGTAAGATACTCACGATATCTGGGAGTAAACAAGTCTTTCAGTCTGAGCCATAAGGCATCAGTCTCTCAAAAATTAATTAAAAAAACTTATTCCACAAAATAAGTTTTTCAAAGAAAATAAAGAACTCCATTAAGCCAAAATTGAACAAAAATAGAATCAAATAATATATCAAGCATACAACTACCACAAATCAGTATCGCTAAATAAATGAAGCTCAAAACGAACATAAATTAAAATAAATAACAGAGTCAAACTCAAAACAAGTAGAAATTAGTATAAGTAGGGTTCAAAACCCCTATGCTTTCTAAAAGCCAGAATATAATTTGAACTTTACTGAAAAAATCAAATGAATGTGCCTTGTCAGTTTAATATACATATGCTAATATTTATTCCTTGAAATCTGGATTTTTGATTTCTTAAAGTTATAAAACTGAAAACATTCAAAAGATTTTTTTTCAGTAAAGTACAAATTATATTCTTGCTTTTAGAAAGGGTTTTGAACCCTACTCATACTAATTTCTGCACGTTTTGAATTTGACTCTTTTATTCATTTTAATTTCTGTTCGTTTTTGGTTTCATTTATTTATTGATACTGATTTGTGGTAGTCGTATACTTGGTATATTATTTGATTCTATTTTTGCTTATTTTTGGTTTAATGAAGTTCTTAACTTTTTTTTTTGAAAAACTTATTTTGTGGAAAGTTTTTTTAATTAATTTCTGCTCGTTTTATATTGACATAGTCTTTCAGGGAAAAAGAAAATAATAGTTTCAATCTTTCCGGTTTTACTTTAAGAATTTATAGTTTGGCCTGCTATTTATACGCTGGAAAAACTCTTTCAGCAATTTTTAACAACATAAACTCTTCTGAAAATTATGGCACAAATAGTAGTGTTTAATTTAGTCACAACATCCTCTAGTTGACCTGATAAATGAAGGTTAGTACCATTCCCATCAAATTATATCTATGCTCTTTCACAACCTGGATACAATTACACTCTTTTGATTTAGTAAAATTTTAGGAGCAGAAGTAGTAATAGAAGTAGCCCCGAAAATTTGAACTAAATACCCTCAGTCGTTCTTGGTATATTGCTGAGATTTCTTATTGGCAGCCAGCATACAAACAATGTGTTTTTATTTAATTTTAAAGCAACATTATTTTTTAAGCATAATGAGCAAATTAAATAACTGTGGGGGGGTTGACCTACTCAATAACCCTAGAGATATAGTTACTAGACCATTCAGCTATGCTGACCAAAACAGGTGTCTTTTTTTGATCGGAAGTTTCTGGAAAATTACGAGCTAAAGAGGAGGGCTGATTGCCCTCCAATCATTTTTGACTCTTAAGAGGGCACTAGAATTTTTAATATTCAATCAAATTAGCTCCTTTAAGATATCAATGATATTACTAGCTATGATAGAGCATCGCTGCCATTGTCCTTATATGTCCTATAAGTGCTTATATGCTCTTTTAATACCTGCATGCATATAGGTTTTTGTTTAATTGAAACTCTTCCGAAACGTTCCCTAAAAGTTTCAACTTAATGCCATTAGTGTCGTTAGTTACAGCAACCATAGAAGCA
>JAQQPU010006048.1:13151-44297 GCA_029168905.1 Artemia sp. Kazakhstan ARC1039 | reverse complement strand
GAACTAGCCATTTCAATTTTTAATTGACTAATCCCTTTTTGAAGTTTCTACGACAACGCATTCTATAAGAGGCTTAAATACCCCCAGGACATAACTTAGAACCCTTGCCCTGAGGGCTCTGAGGGGATTGTCATCCTCAAAGACCTAATTTACAGAACTTAAAACTAAGTTGAATAAAATCTCTATATTAAAATTTTGATTGGATGTGTTTGGGGAAAAGGTGGGCGTGAGAAAGTGGATAGTTGCCCCCCAGTCACTTTCGACTATTAAAAAGGGCACTAGCCCTTTGAATTTCTCATCGGATGAGCCTTTTTTGAAGTTTCTACGACAACGCCTTCTATAAAAACCTTATATGCCCCAGGGAATAACTTACAACCCTTGCCCTGAGAGCTTTGGGGAATTGTCCTCCTCATCCAATCACTTTTGACTATTAAAAAGGGCATCAGCTATTCCAATTTCCAATCGAATGAGCCCCTTTTCAAAGTTTTTACGATAACTAATTCGATACGAAGTGCCCGGGTATGAAACAAAAATAAAATAATACATTGTACCAATATCGTTCTTTATTTAGGCAGCGCTATTGCGCTGCTTATAAAATTGTAGCTTTGTTTTGTATTAACTCAGTCAAAATTTATTACTAAGTCAAGAAAATAATCTGTTTTACATTTATTTGAGAATTATTTTATATTAAGCGAGATTAGTCCAGAGCATTTACGTGGCTCATTATTAAGTTGAGAGTGTTAGCTTTCCAAGAAAATATTATTTAGAGATTACCTAGTCAAGATGAATTTTTGGATAATAACATTTTCATATGAGCTTTTTAACTCTTACTTTAATCTTGAAGTAAATAATCAAAAATTTCTATAGATGTTTTCCTTATATAGAATTTTAAAGGTATACCCAAGGCAAAACTCGTTCTTTTTATATAAGTTTATTTGCGTTTATTTGTCACAAATCATCACATTTACTTTCAATATTTACTCTTGCTAAATAAAGAAAGTGCTTTACTGTGTACATTTTTTAATAAGTCATGTCTCTATTCAAAAATTTTCTTTTTCTGTTATCAGTTGGAATTCTTAGCTTCTTTTCTGGCTTTGTTTGGATGAATTGTAATAAGCCTGAACAGGTGTATTCTCCCATAGTCCATATGGCTAAGTAAGTAGGCGTTTTTAATACTCGTTGTATTAAAGGTCTTTTATACAAATGATACTTGATCAAATACTCGCCTTGGGCAATCAAAGAAGTGATTAAGGGAGGGGTTGGATGGAATAGTCTAAATTTGTTTTCAAACAGAAAATAAATGAAGAAAATAGTTTTTTTGGCTTCTCAGCTATAAAATTTTTCCAAAGTTTGAGAAATTGCTCTGATTTGGAACATTCTTTTTTTTCAGGAAGATACCTAGTGAATTGTAACTAAGAAGTGAATTGTAAGACTGTAAAGTTTTTGTTTCTAAATTAATACTTTGCCTCTTTATCTAAGAATTCATCAGCAAAGCAGAAATAAATATATAATAATGCACGATAAAATATAAGACCATGAAAACTAACATGCTACAAATTAAGAAAGTGCTTGCATCATTAAGTTCAACTGGGAGTGAAAAATAAATAAAATAACCTCTTTCAAATAAAAAAGTAAAAAATTAAAAGCATGTTTTATTTGCAGTCCTGGCCGTATTGTCAGCTAATGCAATGGTTCCTTTTATGCAAGTTTACAGGCATGAACTACTTGTTTTGTAATGAAAGTTGCTCGATCACTTTTAATTGAATTCGTGTATAATGCATTGAGTTCAAAATTTCCCAAATCTCTTTTTCAAGAAAAATTATTACTAGAATTTAGTCTTCGTTTTTTTACATCCTGAACATCTTGCTTAATACCAAAATTATTGGCAATTAGGGAGGTGATTTCACAAAGTGTTTCGTTACTATGGTTTTGTAAATGTGGCTACTTAGAGCCAATTCAAAACAACTAAAAAAAAAAATTCGAAATTGAAGCGTTGTGTTATATTTTTAATATTTCCTGGTACTTTTGTTTTCATATTTTGGTGATTTTTACCCATAAAATATTGCAGTATTCGCTTGGTATTGGATATCACTCTTTTGGACGAGTAACTTGGGTAAAGTCTCTATTGTAAACTTTCTGTAAAGGAAAATCTCAAATTAAAGTAAACAGCCATCCTTAGCTTAAGACCTGTAAAGTCCTATATTAATGGTCTAGTAAAGTCCTATTATAACTCCATATTACATACATATTAAAACAACCATATTATGATTTAAAATTGTTATTAAAGAATTTTAAATTAAGATTTTACATTGTTATAAAGTTGTTAAATTAAGAGTTTACAAAAGCCCTGGGGGATGAAATTACCTATCAGACCAAAAGAAATTGCTTTAATAATAGTTAACAATATGATTATTTTGGAACAGAATATTTAACTTAATTTCCATTTTTATACTTTTCTAATCAGTTGTTTTGGTGTTCTCATCTAAGAAACTCTATTAGGTTCTTTGACCTACGTTGATCAGTTAAGACAATTGTATTTTATTAATAATGGTGGGGATTTTATTTGTTTTTAGTTTATTTTAGTTTTTCATTTTTGTTTCTTTTGTGCTGATGACGCCTTGTTTACATACATGGGAAATATCCACGTCGTTTTAGCTTTTTTAGCCAAAGTCTTGTAATGTTGTTTTTCATTGTCTTTCTCTCTGTTTGTTGTTTCTTTTTGTAAAGAATAAATAAAACTAAAAACCAGCAAAATTAATAAACATGGTCAGATCAAACACAAAGATAACAGATATTAACACAATATAAAAAGGATTTTTTTCAGTCATATTAATAGGTTTGAAAGTAATTTGTTTAATCACAATTTCTTTAAATCAAAGGAACAACTTGTTAAAGAATTGAAAAACATAAAAGATGAATCTCTGACGAGCATAAGTAGAATCCCTTGCTTTGGTTTCTGCAAAAGGCACAGGAAAAATCTTTGGAAACTGAACTACAAATGCCTAATTTTGGGACTCTACCACTTTTTCTTTTCAGGTAAATGACCTGTTTGTACTTTGACTAAATTTGCTTGTGCTATAATTTTCGAGGACTGGCTAACTTCTCGTTATTGAGTTAGTAATTGCAATAAGTAGGAGTGTGATGAAGAATTTATTTATTTATTTAGAATCATAATTTTTCTTAGTGTGAAAATCATAATTTTGTAGTTATTATGCTTTGAGAGTTAATAGTCTGTTTTCAGTTATGTTTTGTCAGAGTTGAGTTTTAAAGAATAAAAGTGAGTTATTTTCTGTAAATATGTGAGATTACTACACCCCGAACCCTTGTAGGGAAGGAAAAGAGTTTTAAGAAGTACCGTCATTTTTATCCCGACAGGACAGTCCCTTTACCCTTCAAAAAGATAGTTAGACGAGAGTCGGTGACCACAAAATCAAAATTAGGAGTGGACCCAGAATTATGAATATAAGTAAAATCTTTATCATTTGAAACAAAAGACATATACGGAGGCAAGGAAATGATAAATATTTGCGAAAATCGGGACGTAGCTTTTGACGGATCAGTATTCGAATCGCCACAAATCGTCAGCTTTTTACCCGAAGATATTATTCGGTGAGTAAGCTTTGAAAGTGATGCACAAACCATGGCATATTTCTGGGACGAATTCTCATTCCGGTAATCTATCGGCATATAAATACATATAACAACCATGTTAATAAAATCAACAGCAACAAAAAAATCACTAATATCAAGAAGCTTACAATGATACTTTTCATGAACTTTTACCAAAATTCCACCAGAGGGTGAATAAAACACTCGTGATGAGTCAAAAGTTCCAATTTTCTCGAATAATCAAAATTAAAAGGATGCTCAATAATACAAAATATGTCAAATCCACCAATAACTTACAGTAGAATGTCTAACTTTTTTCTTGTCCCGTTAAGATTAAGGAAAAAACGTTAGCCCACGCAGAAACTTTGGTTATTAACACCTCGCCTGTATTGGCATATGACTATAACCCCCGATGCTCATTTTTTCATCTCTTTGCACGAGCTTTTATGACTACCACCGCAGTTTACACGCTTGATACTTACTATAGACAAGGATTCTCATGGATGTTACTATGTTCACCTGCAAATTTACTCCATTTCAATCAATTATTGCAGATACGAGCTATATGGTCACAACCATGGTACCTACAGGATTGTTTTGGTCTTTCTAATGACTTGGAAACTTGATAAAGGCAATATTCAATCCCCGGACAACTCTTTCTTGACTACTCTTGAGCGAATATTGAGATCCTCGGGAATCGCGGCTATGACGCTAGAAGCAGAAATTTTATCCTTCGTATGAATAACCACGTGATTTGTAACACGTTTAACCTGCTGCACCTATTCGATTTGTTATAGCATTTCAGGAAACTCAAGCTGCTTTGAGGGATTGTTAGACTGTAAACTAGCTGGTTTTTAGACAATACAACTGGGTAGTTTACTGGCTTTGTCAGTGCAGAAGCGGGTCAAAAAATTGGCCTTTATCACTAGCAATGAGCATAAACTCGTTTTTTTCAACTAAATGCGTTAGTATACTAACAGAGTCGTTCAATCTCGAATCTATGATAGTATTGGACTCATATAGTATCGTTGGCATATCTGACGGATCAAAAATCATGAAACGGGTTTTTGGAGTTTCTTAGCCTTTTATTTTGTTAAAATATCAAAAATTTCACCCGTAAATGCAGCCGCTGGCATCATGCCCCTGAGTTTCTAACGAATTTCAGTCTTAAGCACATCTTTACAAATGTCAAACGAATTTTTCAGAAGTTCCTTGCTGAAAAACTTAGGAGCAACTTTCACCACTAGCTCCCGATTTGTCTTACTATGAATTCGTCTTTGCAAAAAGTTCAAAACAGATAACTCGAAAATAATTATTCCATTGCAATAAATCACCATATATCCGATACATAGTCCAAAGATTGTTCCAAGATCACTGTAGTCAAGTTGCCTATACAAGTTGGTATAGGAAAGAGTTCGTTCTTTATTTTAATTAGTCTCCTAGTAATACTCAGTTATTATACGTTTTACTATTTGTTATTTACTTTAATTATATATAACTTCTATTTTATAAGTCTCAGAAGATACAATTGAAAGCTTACCCACTTCTCAAACGAAAAACAGGGGTTCGATTCCTCGTCAAGGAAAACTTTTAATGTATGAAATTTAAAGCATGACTTTTAAATTGAAAACTTAAAACAAGCCACAGGGTTAAGTTCCTTTGTGCTTGAGTTCGCTTTTAACTATAATCCGATTCTTTTTATGTATCTATTGGTGTCAAAATTCCGTTTTTTAGAGTTTCAGTTACTATTTAGCCAGGTCGCCTCTTAATTAAAGTTCGTTGCCACGAACTGTTTGATCCTGAATCGTTTCAAAACTAGAAATTTCTGTAGATCTACCACTTTCTCTTTCTAATTATGTCTGTATTTGGCACTCAATTTGAGAACGTAAATTCATCAAGCTTGTACATAAAAATGTAGTTTTTAATTAAAAGGTTTTTTAATTTAATTCAATTTTTTAATTTAAAAAGGCACTAGAACTTATAATTTTCGTTCAAATGAGCCCTCTCACGACAATCTATGACCCCTTTGGTCGAAAAAATCACCCCAGGTAAGAAAATAAACAAATAAACACGCATGCGTGATCTTACTTCTGGCAAAAAATAAAAAATTCCACGTTTTTGCAGAGACAAGCTAAAAAACTTTACAGTATGGCTCTTTAACACTCTGAATCTGATGGTGTAACTTTCATTCAGATTCTCTGACTTTTAGGAGCTGTTTCTTCTCTTTTTTGAAATAAAGCAAATTTTCTCAGGCTCTTAAATTTTGATGAGAAACACTAAACCTGATGAAACTTATATATTTAAAATCAGCATAAGAATTCAATTCTTTTGAGGCATCTATTGGTATCAAATTTTTTTTTATAGTTTTGGGTACTATTGAGCCGGTTCATATTGTACTTATAGTTGGATACCAAAAACTGTGAGAAAAAATCCCAAAAAATCAAGGAATCCTATAAACCCAACTTACTATATATCTCACGTCAATATAGGACCTCTTTGGTCGCCTAAAAAAATACTGATCCTGATTTACAATGCAGTTATCAAGCCTCACATTTAATATTGTTCTACGGTTCGGCAATCTAATTTCAAGACACATTTACAGAGACTAAACTCAGTTCACAATAAAGCACTTCAAATTTTAGGCCCAGCACCGAACAGACTATCAATGACATCACTTTACAGACTATCTTGCACCGTTTTTTGTTTTAAATATTTTTCAGGAACACTCCCATCACCATTTAAAGGATTATTCACACTAGCATCACAAATCCATAGTTTAAATACACGATCTTCATCAGACATTTATATACCCCCGACACCGACAGCTAGGTCGGAATTTTCTCCTAGAATTGCGTGTGCTAGAGAATGGAATGCACTTCCGCAAGAGCTGAAGTCATATAGGTCTCTCGGCTCCTTTAAAAAGAATGTGAAAAAATATCTAAAAGATTAAAGATTTATTTACTAGATTTATTTTATTATTATTATGTTTAGAATTTTTCGATATTAATATTAATTATCATATTTTAGTTTGAAACTTCAAGGGGTGTGAGCGGGGGAGAAGTTTTGCTAAATTTATTGTTATTAGATGGCGGTTCAGGGTGAAAATTGGAGAGAACAGGAGGCCACGCTGTATTTAGAGTGTGCAATTATTACGGGCCCAAACGTGCATCAATGCACAAGGAACTAAGTTAAGTGCATTTTTATATATATATTTTTATAATTAAAACCCATATTGAACTGAAAAAAAACTGAACTGAATAACCAAGCGATTTCTTTCAAGTTCAAAGTGCTGCACCTTGTTGATTTCTTAAAGCCTTTCAAGAAACTCACGCTGCTTTGAGGGATTTTTAGACTGTAAGTTAGCTGGTATGTTAGACAATACAATTGGGTAGCTTACTGGCTTTGGCGGTGCAGGAGCGGGCAAAACAATAGGCCTTGTATCACTAGCACTGAGCTTGAACTCGTTTTTTTAAACTTAATGGGTTAGCATACTAACACAGTCATTCAATCTAGAAGCTATGATAATATTGGGCCCATCTGGTACCGCTGGTATATCTGAAGGATCAAAAATCATTAAACGGGGTGTTTGGAGTATCTTATCCTTTCGTTTTGTTAAAATGTCAAAATATCACCTATAAATACTGCCGTCAGCATTGTGCCCCTGTGTTTATCACGAATGTTAGTCTTAAGCACATCTTTAAATGTCAGTCGCATCTTTCAGAATTTCCTTGCTGAAATAATTAGAAGCAACTTTCACCACTAGCTCCCTCTTAATCTTGCTCTGAATTTTTCTTTGCAAAAATTTCAAAACATGTGACTCGAAAATTAATTTATCCATTGCAAAAAAATCATTACGTATCCGAGAATCATAGTCGAAAAATTATTCCATGGTCACTGTAGTTAATTTGCCTATAAAAGTTAGTATAGGCAAGAGTTAGTTCTTTATTGTAATTATTCTCTTAGTAATATCCGGTTATTATTAGGTTTTACTATTTGTTATTTACTTTAATAATATGTAATTTTTATTTCATAAGTCTCAGATGGTACAATTGAAAGCTTACTCACTTGTCACGCGGAAAACCAGGGTTTGATTCCCCGTCAGGAAGAATTTTTAATGTATTGAATTTAACGCATATCTTTTAAATTGAAAACTTAAAAAAGCCACAGGGTTCAGTTTCTTTGGGCATAAGTTTGCTCTTTACTATAATCTGACTATTTTTATGTATCTATTGGTGTCAAAATTCTGTTTTTTAGAGTTTCGGTTACTATTGAGCAAGGTCACCTCTTACTTACAGTTCGTTACCAGAAACTGTTAGATCCTGTATCGTTTTAAAAACCAACAGTTCTCTTGAGCTGCTATTTTCTCTTCTGGCTTATATCATTTTTTGGCACTGAATTTGAGAACGTCCATTCATCAAGCTTGTAAATAAATATGCAGTTTTATGATTAAAGACTTTTTAATTAATTCATTTTTTTAATTAAAAAAGGCACTAAACTTTTAATTTCCGTTTAAATGAGCCTTCTCACGTCGATCTAGAGCCCTTGGATCGAAAAAATCACTAGGAAAAAAACAAACTAATATACACGCGTCCGTTATCTTTCGTCTGGCAAAAAAAAAAAATACAAATCCCAGATTTTTGCAGATAGGAGCTAGAAACCTCTACGGTAAGGTTCTCCAACATTCTGAACCTGATGGTTTGATTCTCATTAAGATTATATAGCTCTTAGGGGCTGTTTTAGTTTATTTGAAAATAATGCAAATTTTCTAAGGCTCTTAACTTTTGATGGGTAACACTAAACCTGATAAAACTTAGTATCTTTAAAATCAGCATAAAAATATAATTCTCTTGATGTATTTATGGGTCTCAAAATTCTATTTTTTTTTAGTTTCGGTTACTATAGTGCCGAGTCACCTCTTATTTATAGTTGGTTGATAAGAACTGCTTGAAAAACATCCCAAAAAATCAAAGAATCCTATAGCGAATTCCCATTGGTCTGCTTTCGTTCTCTCTTGAGTCTACTGAGAAATAATAGTTATTGGTTATTTAAGCTTTTTATCGCCGCATGTCTCATGGTCAGATTATAATTCAAAAACAAACATACAATTTGACTATCACTGTGTTTAGTGTAGGAATTCCTACCAATTTTTTATTTCAAATCATTGTTTCTGTACATTGACGATAGATTTTAAGTACAAAAATTGATTTAAAAATAGTAAGACCTGCTTTTGCCGTCCTAATTGACAGAAACTCATTATTTATATTTGCCTGACCATTACGTTTCTCTGAGTTAATTTCAAATTCATTAAAGCAATTGGAGCAACAACAACATGCCTAATTTTATTATTACACTTATATGCGTTCAATTTTTACGTTATCGTTAATTTTTAGCTAGCGAAGATGCTTTCCGAGCTGACAGATAAATTTTAGCTATAATTGATTTGGCAGCAACTTGAATATTTTTTTGTCAAATATAAAATGTAGGCTGTCTAGTATTTTATAAACTATTACAGAAAGTCTGTGCAGCTGTTGTCGGTCATCATTTTGCTAATAAAAATCTGACTACTTTTTTACTATATTATCGAAAATTAAAAATCCCTCAGCATTTGTAAATTAAGCTTGTTGCATTTCTAAGGAAAATGTATGAAAATGCATACAAGTCAGGAACTTTTTACTAAATTTTTATGATAACAATTAGTTCTTACACTATATAAGCCCTTTGTATATAACAATCATATTTTGCAAGATCTGGTACACTCTCAGGTAATTATATTTATTTTGAAACGGTTTTTTGGGAGAATTAAGGTTTATTGGTTATTCAATCTAGCATTTTTTGTACAATTTATCAATAACTAGCAAGGTTGCTTAACATGTTTACGCAGGACTTATTTTATTACCATCACATACATTTTTTTAAACAGTTTATTAGATTCAGACTTTTCTTTAACAGGTTAAGAGTTTGGCAATGAAATTTTACCTTTTTTGGCTGTACAGTGGCACAAGTTGATATTTTCTTAGTTTTCTGAGTTAGGCTATGGCAGTTGCGGTTTGGGGGATTTCATATGGTTCAGTAAATTCTCAGGAGCATTGATCAGCTCTACTGTCTTATTTGAGTAGTAGGGCATATGGTTTTGAGAGTTGCACTGTTCCAGGTCGAGGAGCCTTGTTGAGCAGATTACGTTTGATGGTCTGGAAGTGGATATTGCAATGGATTTGGGATATTAAAATATGGGGAATGTGGCCCTGAGATTGGTTGTTTGACCATTTCTGGTGATCCATCGGCATAATTTTTTCCGAAAATACCTTCCAATTACGGCTTGAATGGAAAATTGACTTCAACTGTAAATAAAATTTTATCGTTTTCTCCGAGTTCGAACAAAATACCCACTGTTTATGTAATGCTTTGTTGATTTCTCTTTTGTTTTCTTCCAGTTGTCTTTCTAAGTTTTCCTGTCTGAAATTGATTATTTTATATTTTTCCTTCAAGCGGTCAAATTCTATCTGTATCTTTAATTCTTTCGGTTTTGAAGTCTGATCTGTTTAGGAACCAGTGCTTCTTACACTGCTGCTGTTACAGTCACAACCATGTAGGTCCGGTAATCTTCCACGCTTTCGCTGATTTCTTGCATTTTTTTATATGAGCCTTAGAGTTTTAGGAGCTTATCATTGTAATTATATCCGCTGATAAGTGTAGGGTCGCTTAATGATTCCATTTTATTTTGGATTCTTACAACATGTTTTTTTACTTATGTAAATTCATTCATAAATTCATTCAATGGCTTCTATAGGCTTCGAGCGCCTCAGGAGTAACTGTTCCATAGTTTTTACGTCAGTAGAAGGATAGAACTAGGTTTTAGAGGAGAGGTCAAATGATTCTTGTTCTGGGGCTAATTTCAGGGGTTTCTGTCTAACTGTTGTTCAGGTATCGTCTGGGGCAATATGATCTGTGATTCAAGTTGTAAAAGTTATTTGTAAAGGTTAATTATTAGTTTCTCTCTAATTCTTATCCCAATCTCTTATCCGAACAACTGAAATTAAAAACAAAATGAACGAACAATTCTCTTTAGCACATTTCTCACGTTTGATGGCTGTACAAATTGGTGTTAAACACTATTTTAAGAACTTTTTATTATTTAGTCACTAGAAGTATTTCCATTTGTCTGCTTTTTTAACTACCCTACCAGACTTTGTGGTAATTTTTTCTTCGCCTTCTCAAGGTTTATACATTTTAGGCTTTGCCGTCAAAATTAGATCACACTTCTTTTCTTAGTTTTAATAGGAATTTTTGACCCTTCAATCTAGCTTCCTTAGCTTGGGCCACCACTTAAGCAGGTTTTGATTTTTCTCTGCCCTGGGGTCCATCTTGGGCTGATTCACTGTTGGATCCTGTGGAGATGATCTCTGATGACTCATCATTAGGACTTTTGGGGGTGGTACTCTGCGATTTTTGGGTGGCACCTGTCTGTGCTTCATATATTTCTTCTCCTCTTGAAGTGGAAGGTTTATTTTCAGATTCCTCTTGTTGAACCCTTGATTTGGAAGAGTTAAAAGATTCTTGAGAACTTTGGAAAGAATCAATTGTTTTCACAGGGTGCCTCCATTGTTTAAATGACATATCCTCTTGGGGATGGGGCAATTTTTGTACCAAGGTCTCTCTCCAGGAGGACCATTGTTTGGGCTTAAATTTGGACACTGTTATATCGTGATATTGTCCTGGATTGACGTCTTTAGGGGTTTGTGGGTTCCAGGGCAAAGGGCTTCGCCTCGTTTTTATAAGAAAGGTTATTATATTCATGGCTTCTCTTAAGTTTTTCTTGTTCGGGTCTTTGGGAAGAGTCTTCTTTATTATGTTACCAGGGGTTTCCATGGCTCAATTTATTTCATCCTGTAATGCAGAAGGTCTCTCTATCGGGGTTAATTTTTATACCATGTCATCTGGGAATCTCTTTTGGGGACGAGGAGTGGATATCCTATCTGGGAAAAACTGAGTTATTGGAGAAAGAGTGTAAATTAATTCTTCAACACTTTATGAGGACGTGCTTTGTGGGCTCCTTTATTTTTGCGTCCTAACTGGTATTCTGGATGTTCTTTTGGGGACCACTAGGTTTTCCATCGCTAAGAATTCATAGAAGTTTCTTTTCATCACTGTGGTTTTCAAAGTGGCCCTGTTATAAATTAAAAGGTTTGATTCCGCTAATCTTGACCTAGAGGGACTATTTTCCGTGTCTGACGAATCAGTGGTCGTGGGTTGCGACACCCATTTTTGTGGAAATTTGGCTCGTTTTCACTGGCTAACATGTGCCTTATAATTTATCCCAGTATCGGGGCTCACCATTTTAAAAGCAAAACCATTATCATAAATTTTTTATTATTCTCTACGGACCGGTATATTTATTGGATTTCTTCTTGCCTTTGGCTTTTATTTTGTTTTATAGGTACACGCAATCTCCTACTTCGAAATTTATATCTGCCTTAACGTGGGGTAAGTCTTTTGGTTCTAGGTTCATTTTAGATTTGTCTAATTCTTGCTTAACCATCATGTAAGTCTTTCTCATTCTATTTATAAACTCTTGTCTGTAATCTTTTGTATTATTTTAATAATGACTGGATTCAATAATCTCTTCATACAGTATTTTAAAGTAATGGCAAAATAATAAATAAAAATGATTTTCTTTGGTTATTTCTGAATACCTGGTCTTAATCACGTTGGTTAAATATGATAAAAAGTTGGTCCCAGTCATTCTTATTACGTTTTGTATAAATTCTGAAGACGTTCGAGAATATTTTGTGGCAATTTTTCATTTAGCCATTTGCTTGTGGGTGATAGGGGGATGATACTAATTTCTCTATGTTAAGAAAGCTCATTAAATCCTTGGTTACTTTGGAAACCAAATTACTTCAATTATCACTTAATACCGTATTTGGTATCCTAAAATTCAAAAATAATTTTGCCAATGCCTTGCTTGTGGCATATATGCTTTGATTTTTGAATACTTTTGTGACCGTAATAATATGGTCAATTACACTGAGTAAACAGGTGTGTCCTCTGTTTGAAACAGGTAAGCCTCCACTAGTTCCATATAAATAAAAAGAAATAATATCGAATGGTAATCTTGCTATTGGTATTTTACCAATTGAGGGGTGGGGATGAGTCTGGGGTTTTTCTCAGGTTTACTATTATCACCCATTTATGAAGTCTTTAAGTTTAGTCAAGGCAGACAAACGAAAAAATATTCTTTTAATTTTGTGAAAAGTTTTAACTATTCCGAAATGTTCACCTGTATCCAAATGAAAGAATTAGAATGAAATAATTTTCTCAGGTTGCACCATTCGCACCCATTTATAAAGTCTTTAAGTTTAGTCAAGGCAGACGGAACGAAACAATATTGTTTTAATTTCTGAAAAGTCTTCGTTATTCCTAAATGTCCACCTGTATCCGACTGAAAGAATTTCAAAGCAGTTGTTACTAATTTCTGAGGTAATACGGGAATTATTGAAGTTTGATTTCTACTAGCTTCATTTTTTACAATCCTGCAGAAGATTGTTTCGTCAGAGTCGTAATATACTTTATCTATTTCTCTTCTTAGAGATTTGAATTTATCTGGTAATCCATGGTCATTCACAAAATAATTTATAGGGGCTTGACACATTTCATCTTTCTTTTGAATCCTTTTTATATTTGCCAAGGATAAGTGACAGTGGTTATTTTCATTCTCATTTATTCTAATTTTAGGTTTAACCTTCTTGTATTTTCGTTTATTTTTAGGGTTGATTGCATTTATTTCATTATTTTCATTATCTGAAGGGATATTCTCAGGGGACCTGCTCAAGTAATCACAGGGGGCGTTTTGTTTACCTTTCAAATATTCAAATTCATAATTTAGGTCTTGGGTTTTCATTATCCACCTAGCTATATTTCCTGTGGGTTTTTTGAACGAGTTTAAATATTGTAAGCTTGTGTGGTACAAGCGAATTTTAAATTTTTGACCAACTAAATAATGTCTAAATTTGTCCAAGTGATGAATTTTGGATAGTAATTCTAATTGTGTGGCAGAATAATTGTTTTCACCTTGCGACAAGGTCTTGCTTAAGTCGCAAATTTCTCTCTCTTGGTCCTGACCTTCTACAGGAATTATTTGAGAGAAATTGCTCCAGTACTTTTGGCAGAGGCGTCTGTCGTGACTACAAATTGTCCGTTTTCGAAACCAGGCAATGATAAAATTGGTTCAGAGGTAGCCACTTTTTGAGACAGTTTAAGGAAGTTTGGGCTTCTTGAGACCAGGAAATGTTTTGGGAGGTTCCCTTTGGTTAATTCGGTTAGGTTTTTTGCAATTTGAGTGAAATTCCGTATGAATTTTCTGAAGTAACCAGTCAATCCAAGTATTCCTCATAATTGTTTTACAGTTCGAGGGATCCTAAGATTTTCTACACATTTCATCTTTTCTGAATCTGGGGAAATTTTACATTGGATCACTATAATTCCAGAAAATTTGATTTGACATTTCAAATTACCTTCTCTAAATTTCTCAAAAACTTTAGCTAATGTTTTTAAGTGATCCTTCGCGTTCTCTGCTGGGCATATTATATCATCCACAAAGTGTATGATATTGTTCAAACCTCGCAAAAAGTGCAACAGAGGCGGACATAACGTGTTTGAACTTTTTTTAAATCCAAAAGGTACTCTTAAGTATTCGTAAGAGCCACATTTAGTTGTAAAAAATTCTGTTTTATATACTTCATTATCTGCTATTTTACTTGGTGGTACCCTTGCGCAAGATTCAAGGAGGTTAAAATTTTATTTTTATTCGAGATGGAATCGAGGACTTCATCGATTCTTGGCAGGGGAAATTTATTACTAACTACCTGTTTATTTAGGGCTCAATAATGAACTACGAGTCTAAGATCATCATTCTTTTTTGTAACTAATATTGCAGGAGTCAAATACGGACTTATACTTGGGCGTATGATATTATTTCATTTTAATTCACGAATTTTATTCTTTAACCAATGCTTGTGCTGGTAGGGAATACGGTAGGGCTGTTTGTCTACAGGCAACCATGTATTTGGGATAGAGTCTTCATATAACGATATCAATCCAATATCTTCCTCAGATGCGGAGAATACATCTTTGAATTTCCACAGTAATTAACATAATTTTTGTTTTAATTCCGTGTCGTGAATATGGTTTATATTAAAATTTTCCAAAAATTGAGATCTTGTTAGGGGGTACCTATCACTTCGAGCTGTTAACTAAGTTTTGTTCGGAATTTTTCACCTATCTAAATTGTGCTCAGAAATAACTTGTATTTTAACAAGCCATGTTCCCTTTCTAATTTTAGTCGTATCATTTTCGTGGGTATTCGTAAACCAAATAAAAATTTCCCCATTTTTATAGGATATGATCTGTTCTTCACATAACAGGTCCTCAGGGATTTCCTCCATCGGAGACACAAACAAAATTTCAAATTTATCATTTGTTGGTTCAATCATTTGTGAGATCTGGACTCTTTGCATTGTTTTGGGAGGAATTTTTGTATTCCGTACAGTAAACCCATAATATGTCTCTTCCAACTTATTTATTATCAAGTTCAGATTGGTGCTTTTTTGTGTCAAGTCTTCCGCTAGTAATATTGGTCGGGAGCAAACCACTTTGAGGTTTATTACCTCCTTCCTTAATTTGTACATTTTCTCAATTTCTTTTTTCCTGTATATCTGCATTTCTACTATCTTTGCCTTTATAGACTCAATCCATTTGCCATTAAAATTTGTTCTCCTACAAGATGAGAAATGGGGTAAAAAAGACTTTATTCGCTTCACTGTGGTGTCCCCTTTTTCCGCACGTCAGGGAGAAGGATTGGCTGGATATACGAGTCTGTCATTGGCTATATTTAATAGCACTTTAATGGATTTAAAAAAATTAGCACCGATTATGGCTTCGTATGGAAAATTCTTGCGTATTATGAAGTTAGAAGGGAAAATTTCATTATCTTTTGTCACATCTAGGTGTATTGAATCTTTTGATTCTAATCTATGCCCTTTGACGCTATATAAACTGGAAATATTGAAATTTTTCGGTCGCTTGATATACGCCGGTTACTTATTTAACACATTTGAGCTTATTGTGTTAACTGTCGTGCTGTAATCTACCAGTGCATTAAAATAAATATTTGCAACATAAAAATCATTGAATATAGGTAAAATATTATTATTAACACTTAAACGAGGTACTATTACTGGGTATGACCAATTAAATTACTGGCCTCCAGGGTTCTGGTTAATTGTCTTGGTGGCCTGACTCGTTTCCCTGTTGATTAATTTGGTATGTCGGTGTTTGCAATAGGGGTTCAGTGGGAACTTCCCCACCTAGCCTATTGACGTTTGACTGTCACGATTGCCAAGTATTATTACCTGGGTTGGGACTTCTTGTGTTGGTGGCTCACTGCATTTGTTCATTTCGCACCGACAGGAAATTTCCCGACGGAGAAATATTTTAGCTACTATTACCTTTATTTCTATTAAATCTAGTAGGATATACTGTCCCCGCAATGTACTGGTATGAGCTTTACTGAGTATTTCGGTTGGGGAAACAATAATTGTTTTATCCGTTGGAGGGAGGGCTTTGTGTGTATAAAGGTTGGTAGGGGTTGCGTGGTAATCATCTATAAACTCCTGTCCCGTGGGCATTTAAGTTTGTTACCCCGCACAAACGGTTATTATAATTGGGGGTTTCCGGGGCTTAGTTATTTTTAAAACGGAACTCCCTGGTAGTATGACTGGGACGATTACATGTATAGCATATAATCGACGTTGAACTGTTTTTTGTACTCGCAGCTACGAAACGCACAGGTTTCTGTCTTGTGGGGGTTGGCAGTCTATTTTGATTTGGTTTTGGTGAATTGTGCCTCGACAAAAATGCGAGGGAAACCTCCCTTGATTATCTTGGCGTTGATTCTCCTACTTTATTTATTACTGACTTTTTTTGGTTAGCCACATATACGTCAATTTCTACCATTCTTTCCACTTCTCAAACCACCTGGGCCAATGTTTCAATATTTTTAGATATTATCATGTGATATAGTTTCGGGCTCAGCCCTTGTTTGAAGGCATGTAGTACGATTTTTTCACATTAAATACCAGATTCTTTTCCGAATTTTGCCTCTTTCATGAATCTCACGTTATGTAAATATTTCCACACATTTTGTGTTTCATCAGAACATATGGTCCAGTATTTTAATTTGTGTGTTGAACTAGTTAAGCGAATCTCTCTTGTAACGCCTTTAGTAATTTTTATACAGGGTTTACTGGGAGGTTATTATTATCGCCTATAGTTTTCTCAATTTGTTTCAGAAAGGTCAAAGCTTGCCCTTTTAATCACATGAACAGCATGCCCACCAGTGTTTTTAAGTCTGTTTTGTTTATTTCTACATTTTAGTCTAATTGAATACTAAATCCGTCTACATCTGAGTCTCCGTTGTATGGAGGATGGGAATAGGAAATTTCGACTAATTTGGCAATAAAGTTTTGCTTTAAAAATTGTTCACTTGGATCTAACTACATATTGGTAGATTTTTTGAAAAGTTTAATTTGTTATGTGACGTGTATTTGTTAAGTTATAAAAAAATAATATAAATTTTTACACTATTTTAATTTATACTTATCTTATTAGGGGAGGGCCTTCTTCTTATCTCCTATTTGAGATGTTCTTAAGGGTGACATATTAGTGTTTATTAAGGGTTCTAGGCTTAAAAAATATGGCACTTTCTCTATGCATGTGTAGTAGCTTTCAGTACAGATAAACTTTTATTGTTTTATGTAATTAGTCTTTGTACTTTTCTCCGTTAAACAGTTCCGCACCAATCCTAACGGGGGTTTTTAATGGTGGGATTTGAACGGTGCTTATTGTAAGAATAATTTTGACAGACCCTCGATTCTACTGTTAAAGAACCTTGCAATAAGGAATAGCCATAACATCTAGGGTCGTCGCGCTTCTATGTTTTTACTTATTACCTGTAAATTGGATCATAAGGATCAGTTTTCTTAGGGATCGAATAGAAGGCACAAAGGACTTTTTTTTAGAAATACTAACATGAAGAGATGTAAATAAGAGATTAATGTATTTATTTTTTACTCACATTGGTAGTACAAGACTGTTCAGTAACGTCAAATATACGGGCACTTCAATATGCTGATAAGAACAGTATAGAAGTTAAACACAACGACATTTCCAAGAACTTATAAACTGGGTTCAACAAAAATTAAGCGTAAAATGTTAATTTGTCAGACCTTAATTTTATTTAAAAAGACTGGTCCTGGACTGACGTAAGTCTCAAAATTCAATGCTTTAAGACTGTAAGTTTACTCGCTTGTAACTGCTAACTGACTGAAAATTCACCGCCTCTAGACTGAAAATAGACTGCCTCCTCAGCTGCACATCCTAACTACTATACTCTCAAAATTTTACAGAAACTTGGAGAGTACATTATCGTTGAAGATTACAAGCCTAATTCATAATCATAATCCTTATGGGATCATTAGTTCGAATCTCACAAACTGCGCCAATTATAACGGGGGTTTTACTCGCAATAAGGCATAGCCATAGCATCTAGGGCCATCGCGCTACTATTTTCTACTTATTACCTGCACATTAGATCATATGGATCAGATTCCTTATGGAGTGAATTTGAGGCACAAAGGACTAATTTTCTGAGAAGTAATAACATGAATAGATGTAAATAAGAAAGTAATGTATATATTTTTTACTCACTTGGTTAGTTCAAGACTGTTTAAGAACTTCAAATATAAGAGCACTGCACTATGCTGATAAGAACACTATAGAAGTTAAACATAACGAGATTTCCAAGAACATATAAACTGGGTTCAACACAAATTAAGCATACAATTGTAATTTGTCAGGCCTTATTTGTCTTCAAAAAGACTCGTCCTGGACTGGTTAAAGTCTCAAAATTCACAGCTTTAAGACTGTAAGTTTACTTGCTTGTAACTCTTAACTGACTGAAAATTCACTGCCTCTAGACTGAAAATAGACTGCCTCATCAGCTGCAAATCCTAGCTACTATACTCTCCGAATTCACCTAGAGTCACATTAAGGCGTCACTTGAAAGATGTCACCCTTACTCCTATTGGGCTGAGAAATATATAATTCGACAGCTTTAATTTCCACATAATTAATTACTATGATTCTAACATCTCGGAATTTTTCCTGTCAAACAAAGAATTACTTTTTTTTATTTATTGCTAATTCCATGTCACCTAGTTCAAGATAACTTATAATTTATTGAGACAAAACTTTGTTTCAGTAACATAATAACATAGTTCTTGAAATATTTATTGCTAATTACATGTAACCTAGCTCAAGATAACTTATAATTTATTGGGATGAAACTTTGTTTCTGACAAAGCCAAATTAATGCATTTGTTACATTGTTTCTCTCGTAGATACATTTTTTTAATAAATTCTAATTTTTATTGACAGCTTGGTGATTAAGGTTTCTAAAAATAAGTTATAATTTTTCGCCTGTTGCTCAACATTTAATTAAACTGATATTCATATCATACTTCTGTGAGAGTTTGTCAAGATTTATTGTTTGCAATCAAACATTTGTTGTGGGGAAAGATTTTACAAAGTTTATTAAGATGAGATAAATTGTTTTAATGCCTATTTTTAATTGCGTGAGCGGGCATTATTTAATTGACTTCTGTGGGTTTAATGATATTAGGTTGATAGTTTAAGCGGTTCTGTTTTACATAAGTATTTCAAAATTGAAAGGAGAGAAGTTTACAAGGTAATTTTCATTTGGAATTAAATATTTTAAATGTTTTAAAATCCTTTTGATGCTAAACAAATTATCTGTATTAATAATTCATAATGGAAGAGTTTAGTTACATGCTAACTGTAAAACCATAGATTCTAAAACATTTGAATAGTTTCTTGATTCTGTAAAATGTTTTAAAATTCTTTTGATGCTAAAACAATTTTCATATTAATTGATAAAGAAAGATTTTATTTACATGCAAGGTGCAAAAGCATAGATTCTGAAACATTTTAATAATTTCTTGATTTTGTGAATTGTTGTAAAATTGCTTTGATACTAAAAAGTACCTGTGTTAATTGATAATGGAAAATTTGGGTTACATGCAAACTGCAAAAGCAAAGATTCTAAAAATTTGAATAGTTTCTCGATTCTGTGAAATGTTGTAAGATCCTTTTGATACTAAAAAATATTCCTGTATTTATTGATAATTGGAAGATTTTGGTTATAGGCAAAGTGCAAAAGTAGATTCTGAAACATTATAATAATTTCTTGATTCTGTGAAATATTGCAAAATCCGTTTGATGCTAAAAAATACCTGTATTTATTGATAATTGAAGATTTTATTTACATACATACTTTAAAAGCACAGATTCCAAAATATTTGAATAGTATTTGATCCTGTGAAATATTATAAATCATTTTGAGGCTAAAAAATATCTGCACTAATTGATAATGGAAGATTTTAGTTACATGCAAACTGCAAAATCATAGATTCTTAAACATTTGAATAGTTTGTTGATTCTGAGCAATGTTGTAGAACCCTTTTGATACTACAAAATACCTGTATTAATTGATAGTGGAAGAGTTTAGTTACATGAAAACTTCAAAAGTATAGATTCTAAAGCATTTGAATAGTTTCTTGATTCTTTGAAATGTTGTAACATTCTTTTGATGCTTAAAAAATACCTGTGTTAACTGATAATGAAAGATTTTAGTTAGATATAAACTGCAAAAGCATAGAATCTGATAGAACTGCAAAAGAATAAATTATGAAACATTTGAATAGTTTCTTGATTCTGTGATATGTTGCAAAATCCTTTTGATGCTAAAAATACTCGTATTAATTGATAATAGAAGATTTAAAGTTACATGCAAACTGCAAAAACATAGATTCTGAAACATTTGAATAGTTTCTTTTTTTGTTAAATGCTGTAAAATCATTTTGACGCTCAAAAACACCTGTATTAATTTATAATGGAAGATTTTCGTTACAAAAACCTGCAAAAACATAGATTCTGAAACATTTGAACAGTTTCTTGATTCTTTGAAATGTTGTGAAATCCATTTGATAATAAAAATACCTGTATTAATTGATAATGGAAGATTTTAGTTATATACAAACTTCAAAAGCTTAGATTCAGGAACATTTGAATAGTTTCTTTATGCTGTGATATGTTGTAAGATCCTTTTGATGATAAAAAATTACGTATTAATTTATAATGGAAGATTTTATCTACAAACAACCTACAAAAGTATAAATTCTGAAACGTTTGAATAGTTTCTTGATTCTGTAAAATGTTGTAAAATCCTTTTGATGCTAAAAAATACCTGTATTAATTGATAATGGAAGATTTTAGTTACATACATACTACAAAAGCATAGATTCTTAACCATTTGAATAGTTTCTTGATTCTGTGAAATGTTGAAAATCCTTTTGATGCTTCAAGAAACCTGTGTTAATTGATAATTGGAGATTTTAGTTCTGGAAAAATCTATACAAAAGCATTGATTTTGACACATTTGATTAGTTTTTTGATTTTGTTAAATGTTGTAATATCCTTTTGATGCTAAAAAATATCTGTACTAATTGATAATGGAGGATTTGAGTTACATGAAAACTGATAAAGCATAGATTCTCAAACCTTTGAATAGTTTCTTGATTCTTTGAAATCTGGTAAAATCCTTTTCATGCTACAAAAATATCTGTATTAATTGATGATGGAATATTATAGTTACATGTATACTTCAAAAGCATAGATTCGGAAATATCTGAATAGTTTCTTGATTCTCTGAAATGTTTAAAATCCTTTTAATGCTAAAAAGGTATCTATATTAATTGATAATTCAAGATTTTAGTTACATTTATACTGCAAAAGTATAGATGCTGTAACATTTGAATAGTTTCTTGATTATGGGGCATGTTGTAAAATCCTTTTGATGCAAAAAAAATATCTGTTTTATTAGTTGATAGTGAAGCATTTTAGTTAGATGCAAACTCCAAAACCATAGATTCTGAGACGTTTAAATGGTTTCTTGATTCTGTGAAATGTTATAAAATCCTGTTGATGCTAAAAATACCTGTATTAATTGTTAATAGAAGATTTTAGTTATATGTAAACTGCAAAAGCATAATTTTGAAAAAATTGAATAGTTTCTTGATTCTGTTAAATGAACTTCTTTTTGATGCTAAAAAAACTTTTGTAGCATTTATAATTGAAGATTTAAGTTACATGCTTTAGTTACATAAACTGCAAAATTTTAGTTACAAAAACTGCAAAAGCATAGACTTTGAAACATTTGAAAAATTGCTTGATTCTGTGAAATGTTGTAAAATCCTTTTAACGCTAAAAAATATCTCTATTAATTAATAATGTGAGATTTTAGCTATATGCAAACTGCAAAAGCATAGATTTTGAAACATTTGAATAGTTTCTTGATTCTGAGAAATGTCGTAAAATGCTTTTGATGCTAAAAAATCTGTATTTATTCATAATGGAGGATTTTAGTTATTTGTAAACTGCAAAAGCAGAAGTCTGAAAAATTTGAATAGTTTCTTGATTCTGTTAATTGAATAATTGAAGATTTTAGTTAAATGCTTACTGCAAAAGCATAGATTCTGAACCAATTGAATAATTTTCTTGATGCTCTGAAATGTTGGAAAATCATATTGACGCTAAAAAAATACCTGTATTAATTGATAATGGAAGATTTTATTTACATGCAAACTGCAAAAGCATAGATTCTGAAACTTTTGAATAGTTTCTTGATTTTGTAAAATGTTGTAAAATCCTTTTAATGCTAATAAATTTCCATGCTAATAAAAAAATTGTTACTATGAATATTATTTTTCTAATTTAAAAAAAAAGTTGTATAATTTCCATAAAAAAAATTCTAAGTAAAAAAAAAGAAAAGTGCTACTGCATACTCTATTTTTCAAATAGTTAAAGTCACGACTAACATATCTATATCCTTTTCATTTTGTATTTCGAAATTATTAAATGTGAATTTTATGTTTTAAGTATATTTCATCTCATTTTAAAACATGTAAATAAAGTTAAAAAAAACTTGTATGTTAAAAAAAAATTAAAAAAACAGTTAAAAAGGTTAAGAAAATAGACTTCAAAAAATTATTAAAAATGGAGAAGGGGTCAAAAAGTTGGGGGAGGGGATATTGGGGTCATTAAAGGTTGAGGTCCTTGGTGGCTGGGGTCCTTTGCGGTTGGGGTCCATAGGTTTTGGGGTCCTTGATGGTTGGAATATGGATGTTTAAGGACTGTCGTATCATTGCATAAAATGTATACAGCTTTATTGATTTTGAATTTATTTACATTCCCAATACTACACAGTATTTTATATTACCTCTACTCCTCACTTGGTGCATGGATATTATAGCGATCACATTTATACATTCAAAATTCCCGCGTTAAATATACTTAATGTAGATTTCCTATAAAAGATGTAAAGTCAAATTTATCCGACCCGAATAAAAACTATGAATCTCTTAAGGGAGTCATCATTCCCCCATTTTTACCTAGTGTTGGTCTTTGATTAATATTTTAACATTTTCTGTCTTTGGAGATTTAAATAAAAAATTTAATCATATTATTTTCATTTTGGATTTATAACCCCATCACTACTTGATTTCTAATGATTGTCCTGTAGGCGATTAAAATTTAAGCCCTTTTTTCGGAAATTTAAACAATTTTTCTCAAGACATTGCTCCAAAATAAAAACCATATGTATCTCTTAATGGAGTCACCATTCCCTCAAATTTACCCTTAGTTGATAAGCAATTGATATTTCAAGCCATTCTCTTTCTGGAAAATTTAGATAATTATTCTTTTTAATATCCATATCTATACAATAATTATGTAGCATATCCATGCAAGAATCATGCGACAAATTCCTGAAGACTCAATCTGTCAATAAGCTATAATCTATCAATTGAATTCTAACGCCTCTCTTTCTAAAGTAGGTCAAATAATTCTCTTGGTACTCTGGATGGTTCCAATTGTGTCCCAAATGTGGACTCCTCGTCGGACAGCAAAGGTCCCCATAACTTCTATATTTAACTGGGATAAGTTAGATTAATAATCCCCTCTCAAATTCTATAAATTGCTAGTAAAATATTTTACTATTATGCCTCCTTATTAAATCTTCTAGGATTCAGCAATTATATCCATAACTTTTACTTCAGAAATCCTCAATTCATATTATAATACTTTCCTCACTTTTCTTATATTTTTTTCATATGATCTATTGTATAGATTATTTTAATACAACCTCCTACTTCTCTCGTCGAGATAAAAACACCTTTACTAATGTTTCTACTTGTGTCTTTAACTTTCCTCTCATGGATACTATCAGCAACATAAAAAAATATTTTTCATTAATTATTCCATCAATCTTCTATATTCTAAAATGTTAGACTTTCTAGTGTAGTGTTCAACTATTCCTAGTAGGTTTTCTCCCAAAATATTATCCTGGGGTCTACAAATGCAATTTCTTCTAAGATAACTATAACTCCGCCTGTTAGGACCCTTGCCTTTTGGGGCTCGGTGAGCATCCTTTCCCAAGCCTGAAAAGGAGGAGGGATGGGTGATAGGCTAATCCCCTATCCATGTAAAACAAATTTTTAGATGAATTTCGAAACGACAGCGAAAAGCCTCGGACCTAATTAGATTTCTCTGATAACGACTACTGACCATCCCCGGACACAATTTTTGACAGCGAATGAACCTCTTCGTCTGTTTTTTTTTTGGAATGTCAGGACTGTTAATCCTGACACACAACCAGATCTTCCAGAGAGCGTGATTAGAATTCTCCAATCATATAAGATTGAAATAGCAGCTATTTCTGAAGCCAGGCTGACTGGCACTGGTTCAATATATGTTGACAACCATGAAGTGTTCTTCTCAGGTAAAGAGAAGAGACACGAAGCCAGAAATGGCCTAGTTGTCAGTAAACAAGACAAAGGTCGATGTTGGAATTTGTACCTATGAATGAAAGAATTATTAAGGCTTGTTTTGAAAGCTCCCAGTCTAAACTTACCGTTGTTGCTGCCTATGACCTCACAAACGGTTCTGTTGGGGACTCTAAGGACAGTTTCTACAGTGATTTGAACTACATACTCAATACAGTACCTGAGAACGATACATTAGTTGTTATTGGCGATTTTAATGCCAAAGTTGGTAAATGATAAGAGTCCGCTGTCGAGTACAAAGAGTTTTTGAAATCTAAAAAAAAGGAAGCCCACAAGGCCGTAAAGCGGTCTACCAGAACTGAAAAACATCTCTTTCTTGAGACAAAGGCGGCTGAAGCAGAGGTATCCGCCAGTAAGGGTGAGAGTCAAACATTCTATCGTATCACAAAGGAAATAACTGGAGATTTCAGAAACCCTGTGATTGAAAGTAAGGCTGGCCAACTTCATACAAAAAACGAAGACACTGATAAGAGATGGAAGGAATTCTTCAATGAGATACCAAACTTTCCACCGCCTACAAACCCTGTGTCCACTCCGGCTGAGCTACCGTTCCTACAACTTGACATAAGCGAAGAACCTATAAGCCTGCTTGAAGTCATGAAAATATTGCATAAGATTAAGAATGGCAAAGCTGCAGGAGTTGATGGCTTACAGCCTTAACTCTTGAAGTATGGAGCTGAAGTCATTGCTGAGCCCCTTCACGAGGTTATTTCCCAGATATATGAAACTGAAAATATTTCCACCGATTGGAAGAAAGTGGTTATCGTTAAGCTCTTTAAGAAAGGCAGAACAACCGACTGTAATGACTGGCGAAGTATCACTCTGCAGTCTGTAGGGAGTAAGATTTTTTGCCAAGTACTACTGAACCGTATTCAGTCAAAATTCGATACAATATTAAGGGATGAGCAACATGGGTTTCAACCAGGGAGATCCTGCGCTGATTTAATATCCAGTTTGAGGGTACTCATAGAAGAAGCAAACAAATGGAAGACTGAGGTTATTGTTACCTTCAAGGACTTTTTGAAAGCATTTGATTCGGTCCACAGAGACTCACTATGGAAAATACTTCCGTATTATGGATTCCTCAACAAAATTGATTGTATGATTGTCAGGCTATACGAGAATCAGTTATAAGCTGTACGGACTGATGATGGGGACCCTACCGAATGGTTCAGTGTGAAGTCTGGTGTCCGCCAAGGATTTATTCTCTCCCTAGTGTTGTTTGCTATTTTCATCGACTACATACTTCGAAAATGTAACTTCAGTGGTGGAATTCAGCCGAACCCAAACCGCACATGCTATGACGGCAATTTTGCTGATTATATAACCCTCCTATCTCATTTAAGAGAGGAGCTACAGAATAATATAGCTGTACTCTCCAGTATGGCCAGGCGAGTTGGTCTATCAATCAGTACACGGAAAACAAAGGTCATGCGAAACAGCGTCAACAACCTACCTGCCCCACCACATAAAATGGGATCCGATATACTAGAGGAGGTTGAAGAGGTTAAGTACCATGGTAGTGTCATTAAATATGATGGTAGCCTTGAGTGGGAACTTACCACACGAATTACATGCGCAGGAAGCGCCTTCAATTAACTAAAAAATGTGTAAATTTACTAAAAAAAGCATACTCCCTACAGCTCAAGCTCCGGCTTTTCAATAGTAACGTCCTCGCCGTACTAATGTGCAGCTGCGAATCTTGGGGGCTGACTAAGAAGCTGGAAAAGCGTATCCAGGGTTTTGAGAACATCTGTCTTCGGCGTATCCTTGGTATCCAGTGAACTGATAAGCTAACCAATTCCTCTATACCAGAAACGACAAAGCAGCCACTCGTGATCGATAGAATTGTGACTAACCGATGGCGATTTTGGGGTCACAAGGTGCGGATTGATTAAGGACACCTACCTCACGTTGTGGGATATTGGGTTCCTTCTGGCATCAGAAGACTTGGGGCATATAAGAAAAAACCGGGAAAATGCCTTGAGAAGGATGCTGCGCTTTTGAGATCATCGCTCGAAGAACTTTGGTCAAAAGCACAAGAAAGATCGTCATGGAGAGGCACCGTTGTCACCTTATGTGCCAGCCGGCGTGGGAAGACCTAAGTCTAAGTAAGTAAGTAATTGTAACCTGTCATAATTTTTTTCTTTATATTAACGCTAGAAAGTATTATATGGTGATATTTACTTTCAATATCAATAACGTCATTCCTATATACGCAGGTATTTTTACAGATCCATACATTTTTCGGATCTCAATAAAATAATTAGTTTGGTTAATTGTCAGCTTTCGTATGAATGTTAAATTATGGATATTCTTTTGACCAAATAATGTGCAAGCTATAGCTAGATTGTTATGCCTAGAAAAGTGCAGCAGTCAGTAACTGTTACTTTTTTCTTTCCTAAACCAAATTTATGTAGACTAGGATAAGATTTATCCCTATTTTTACTGACCTAGAAAGAATTTTCACTAATACTCCTAGCTGCATTCCTAATTATCTTCCCTGGCAAATACTTAACTCTCCTGTGTAGCATTCAGCTGTTCCTAGAAAGTTTATCTTGGATTTTTTTTCCTGAACTCCACCAACGTCCTAACCTCCCAAAAGATAGTTACTTTTCTGAATTTACAGCTTTAAATTATCTCTAGACACTGCTAGACGGTGATCTTTACTGCTAAAATCAATAACAGAGCTTCAATGTACCCTAGTATCTTTTAACAATCTTGCAATTATTTGGTTCACAATAAACAATGAATAAGGTTAGCTGCCTTAACATCATGTGAATACCATGTTAACTTATGGGCTATTATATGGCGAAACTTTGTATTGGTTTAAACTAGATTAAAAATACCTAAAAAAATAGCAGCAGTCCCTAAAATAGATAAATTTGTTAGTGGCGTACAGACTCTGGATTTTGTCTCAGAGTCTGTTCAAGTTTAATGCTCAGAATGGTTGAAAGTCCAATGTATTTTCAGAAATAGGATATTCACATTCATAATTGTCACCTAAATAGGTGTTTTAAATTTTGAAAATGTTGCTCGATAGTTCAGCTTTCAACAATTCTGAGCGGGAGATTTGGATAGAGTCTGAGACATAATCCAGCGTCTGAACGCCTACTAACAGATTTATCTAGGCTAAAATAACATCTATCGCAATTCCAAACTACCTGACAAAAATAATCCTCTATTAAGAGCACAGTATTTAAACCTGGGATCCTGTTTATTCGTTTCTTTATTTGTTAATAAGATTCAGCCAAGCAACTACAACGTCAGTCGAAACTACAGGGGTATATTCAACTATAAATGATGCACTGCACTTGTCGTATAATGAGAAACCCAAATTATATTCTATACCTTCCAAACCCAGAAGATAATTAGGAGCTTCATCATTTATAATGGGCTTTAATCCCTGCCTAAGCTATCAATACCCCCTGCGTAATCTAGTAAATTATAAGTCACCTAAATTAATTTTTCCTTTCTCTTGGAAAGGTGTTTATGAACTTCATAACAAGTCCAGTTCAAAATATTTTTGTTTCCAAATCAAAATTTCAATCGGATGATTTTTTTTGCGTTACAACAATTCAAATTAAAATTTTTAGTTTCTTTAAATCATTGAAATTGTTCAGGTCTCAGGAAAAACACTATCCAAGGACCATTATACAACAGGGACTAACATATCTTCTCAAGTGCAAAAAAAGAGCTTGAGTCTGCAAAGAACTGGTCATCAAGAGGTGCCTGTCACCTACAGTATGATCTGAAGCTTTTAGCAATCCACGGCTAATGTTGGTCAAAATATATTTTTTTTGCACTTGACAATGCTCTTGTATTATCAGGAATTGAAATCCTTCACAAGCAATCACAAAACTATCAACTTTGACATATTATATTATTAAAATTATTATTGTTGATATTTATTTTTGGCCCATACTATACAAAGATATAATATGTGGCGTAACACGTGGAGTATACATTCATTCCTACTAATGTTGTGCCTCTACCCGGAGGGAACCCAAAATAGAAAAGTTAGATAGGAAGGGTTTTTTGGCCATGACAAGCGAATATAGGGAAATCGTAAGAAAATGTCAAAATATTTTGCTGCTACGAGGAGGGAGCCCCCAAAAAATGTTAGAAAGGATGAGATTTTTCAGCCATAAATAACCTATTATTGGAATTCAATGCACATACTGTGTAGTTTACTATTCAATAATCTATTCAAGGTTACCCTACAGCACTTTTTACGTTGACGGTTCTTATTACGTGAGTTCTTAAAATGTCAATCCTGGCACCACTCTGAGGTCAGGCAAAAAGCATTTTCCTTTTGCTAATAAGGAAAAAGGAGAGGAGCTAATGATAGATCGGAGGTCCCAAACCCTCTCAAAGTACCAAATCAGCTGCACCCTTTTATAACCAGTCTTTATTCTTCAGGGCATTGTTATCTGGCCTTCTAAAATATTTTATCTGTCATCATGTCTTATTATCTGGTTGTTGTTTCTAGGAACTTAACTTCATTTGGTCGTGTCTCACTTAGCACCTGTAGACCAAAACAAAAAGTTGGATTTTTGAAAATACACAAATGTGCCAGTACAAGCATTTTAATGATTTTCCTAAGGTAAGCTCTTAACACTGGTAACAAACTAGTAATAAGAGGGATTTAACTTTTATTTGAACATTTGAGGAATTTTTCTATCATCAGTTGTTTTGTATTAGATTACTTTCTTTAGATTACTAAACATATCTCTTTGGTAAATAGATTATAAGCCATACCATGTCATTTAATTTTCCGTTGAACAAAAATATTATTTTAGTTTTAACTTTGAGAGTTTTTTCGAGCATTTACGTTTGAAATAAGTTCAGATTTGTAAGTTTTGTGTGATATCTACTTTGAAAAATTTTATTGTAAATCGTTTTCTTATATAATTAATTTTTAGTGTAGTGAATATTGAGGAAATAAGTAAAGACAAAAGGACAACAAGAGTTTTAAATACGGTAATCAGAGTGGCAAAGCTATGTTTTCATTTAGATCACATAGATTTATTATGAATATTTAAATAGATTGGTAGTTTCTCAATTCAAAGTTTCAAAAGAATGAACAATTATGTTTTATGGCTGGTGTTATTACAGGTAATTTAAATGAATAAGCGCAAGAAGGCCGTTATTAAATCAATTGAAGTGAGAAAATTTGAATACATTATTCTGAACTACTTTTCAAAAAGTTATGATCTTGAACGCTTATTTTTAAGAGTCGTTGCGCAATTTTTAGACGCAATTCTTTCACAGCAAAATATTTTTGAATAGTGCCTGAAGCCGTATTTCGTTTGTTAATGGAATTTTGATTGGTCTTATGGCAAAACAGGATCACATTTTCTCAGGAAGCAGGTATTCAATTAATACTAATATGGAGCATTCTAAATTAAACATTATTTTCTTACGTAATGGTCAGTTAGTACAAAATTGCGGCCAGCCCAAAAGAGTTGCTTAAGCTACGAGTAAAATGGGCTCTGTGTATTGTTTACTTATTTTTCGTAAAGTCACTTATATTGAAAAAATAAACGTAGAGACTTCCAAATGATGTCATTCAATTGGAATTTGAAAATTCTAGTGCCCTTTTAAATGTCAAAAGTCATTGGGGGTCAATCATCCCCCCCCCTCCGAGCCCCCTTGTTTCAGCAAATACAAAAAAAAACAATAAAAAATTTGATATGAATATTTTGCTCAGCTTAGTTGGAAGGTCTAATAACTGTACGTTTGGAGATGACAACCCTCCTTCAAGACCACCGGGGCAAGGGCTATAAGTTAAATAATTAACCAATAGTTTACATATGGTGTTTTTTATATGTAAACAGGGTCAGGTTTGACCCCTGGTTTCAAAAAGGGAAAGCTTACAAAAAATGTTGTGGGGAGAAACTAAATCAAAGAAAAATTCGTGACATCAAGTTGACAAAAGAGCTTATCTCAAGAACAGCTTAGGTTAATCATAGGCAACACGCTAGCGCTGCCTAAGTAAAGAACGATGTGGCCATAATATGTTTTTTTTTGTTTTTTTCTCCATACCCGGGCACTTCGTATCGAAGGAGTTCTCGTAGAAACTTCAAAAAGGGCTCATTTGATTGGAAATTGGAGCGGCTAGTGCCCTTTCTAATAGTCGAAAGTGATTGGAGGGCAACTAGCCCTCCACGCCCATAATTCCCCCAAACAAATCCAATCAAAATTTTGAGATAGCCATTTTGTTCAGCGTAGTTGATTTCCTGATAGAAAATATCTTTTTGAGGAGGACACTCCCCCACAACCCTCAGGGCAAGGGTTTTAAGTTATGCCCTGAGGGCATATAATAACAATGTTGGCACAATGTACCTTATATTATTTTTTTACTTTAGAGCAGGGCACATCATATGGAAGGGGTCGTCGTAGCGACTTCAAAAGGGGCTCTTTCGATTGGAAATCGAGAGTTCTAGGGCCCTTTTTAATAGTCAAAAGTGATTGGAGGACAACTAGCCCCCCCCCCCCC
>JAQQPU010006048.1:0-12221 GCA_029168905.1 Artemia sp. Kazakhstan ARC1039 | reverse complement strand
ATATAAGGTTTTTATAGAATGCGTTGTCGCAGAAACTTCAAAAAAGGCTCGTTCAATTGGAAATTCAAAGGGCTAGTGACCTTTTTAATAGTCAAAAGTAATTGGAGGGAAACTATCTACCCCCCAACACAAATCATTTCCTAAAACACATCTAATCAAAATTTTTAGATAGCTATTTTGTTCAGCGTAGTTTATTTCCAGATAGAAAATATGTTATACTCCCCCCAACAGTCTTCAGGGCAATAGTTATAAATTATGCCCTGGAAGCCTATAAGTTTTTATTGAAATCTTTGTCGTAGAAACTAGAAAAAGGGCTCATTTGATTTGAAATTCAAAGGTCTAGTGCCCTTCTTAATAGTCGAAAGTGGTTTGAGGGCAACTAGCCCCCCCACCCCAACACCCATCATTTCCCCAAACACATCTAATCAAAATTTTGAGATAGCTATTTTGTTCAGGGTAGTTTATTTCCAGATAGAAAATATGTTTTTGAGGAGGACACTCCCCTATAACCCTCGGGGTGAGAGTTTTAAGTTATGCCCTGGGGGCATATAAGGTTTTTATAGAAGGCGTTGTCGCAGAAACTTCAAAAAAGGCTCATTCGATTGAAAATTCAAAGGGCTAGTGCCCTTAATAGTCGAAAATGATTGGAGGGCAACTAGCCCCCCACACCCATCATTCCCCAAACACATCCAATCAAAACTTTGAGATAGCAATTTTGTTCAGCGTAATTGATTTCCAGATATAAAATATGTTTTTGAGGAGGACACTCCCCCACAACCCTCGGGGCAAGGGTTGTAAGTTATACCCTGGGGGCAGATAAGATTTTTATAGAAGACATTGTCGTAGAAACTTCAAAAAAGGTTCATTCGATTGGAAATTCAAAGGGCTAGTGCCCTTTCAATAGTCGGAAGTGATTGGAGGGCAACTAACTTCCGTCTCACCCCCGCCTTTTCCCCAAACACATCCAATCAACATTTTTAGATAGCCATATTATTCACCCTAGTTTTTAAGTTCTGTAAATTAGGTCTTCAAGGATGAAAAACCCCTCACAGCCCTCAGGACAAGGGTTGTAAGTTTAGCCCTGGGGGAATATAAAGTTTTTATAGAGCGCGTTGTCGTAGAAAGTTCAAAAAAGGCTCATTAAATTAGAAATTGAAATTGTTAGTGCCCTTTTTAATAGTAAAAAGTAATTGGAAGGCAACTAACACCCCTTCCACGCCCACCATTTTCCAAAACACTTCCAATTAAAATTTTGAGATAGCCATTTTATTCCACGCAGTTAAAGTTCAGGAACTTATACCTCTGAGCAGCAAACTCCCTCCAAAGTCTTCAGGGCAAGAGTTATAAATTATGCCCTGGGAGCATATAAGTTTTTATTGAAATCTTTGTCATAGAAACTTGAAAAAGGGCTCATTCTATTTGAAATTCAATGGTCTAGTGCCCTTTTTTATAGTCAAAAGTGATTTGAGGGCAACTAGCCCCCCTCTCTCCCCCAGCTTTTCCCCAAACTCAGCCAATCAAAATTTTTAGATGACCATTTTGTTCAGTGTTGTTGATTTCCAGATAGAAATTATGTTTTTGAGGTGGACATTCTCCCACAGCCCTCAGGGCAAGGGTTGAAAGTTATGCCTTGGGGATATATAAGGTTTTTATAGAACGCTTTGTCTTAAAAAGTTCAAAAAGGGCTCATTCGATTACAAATTGAAATGGGTAGTGCCTTTTTAAATAGTCGAAAGTGATTGGAAGGCAACAAATACCCCTTCCTTGCCCACCATTTCCCAAAACATATCCAATCAAAATTTTTAGATTGCCATTTTGTTCCACGCCGTTTAAAGTTCAGGAAATTATACCTTTGAGCAGGACATTCCCTCAACAGTCTTCAGGGCAAGGGTTATAAGTTATGCCCTGGAGCATATAAGGTTTTTATTGAAATTTTTGTCGTAGAAACTTTAAAAAGGGCTCATTTGATTGAAAATTCAAAGGGCTAGTGCCCTTTTTAATAGTCGAAAGTGATTTGACGGCAACTAACCCCCCTCTCACGGCGTAGAGGGCGTAGAGGCCGCCACAATTGGGCGTAGAGGAACTCCATCCTTGTGGATTTTTGGGAGCCCGAACAATATAGGAGTGGAACAACCTTTAGGATAAAATAATTTATACATTTGTGGAGTAATAAGTCTTTCAGTTTGCAAAATTCCTAGCTCCTTTTGTACTATACGGGTGAACTTTTCGGTGGGGTCTGAATCTATGGGTTTGTAAGTATGGATGTCGGATAAAATATCTGTAACTTTTTTATTATATGAAGTTTTATCAAGAATAATAATTTTATTTCCTTTATCAGCCCTGGTGATAATGATGTGTGGTTTTTTTTTAATTTTTGAGAATTTCTGTTTCCTGATTTTTCGACCTTGAGGAATATGGAATGAAATCAAGAATATTCTCATCCACTTCTCCTCTAAAATCTGGATTTTCTACAGCACCACGTAAACCAAATATACCCGCCTCCATATTGGAGACTATCTCTGAGAAATTAGCTTGTGTTTGAGGTAGAAAAAATTTTGGTCCCTTGGACAAAACATGGGTTTCTTCCGGAATAACAACTTTAGAAGACAGGTTCTCAATGGCCGGACCAGGTTAAAATCTAGGAAGAAAACATCTGGAATTCTGAAATTTTTCATATTCTATTTTTCCAAAATTTTCTGATAAACGAGGCAGGTATATTTGGTTCACGTGGTACGGTGGGAAATCCAGATTTACTTCGAGGAGAGGTGGTTAGGAATATTCTTGATTTCATTCCATATTCCTGAAGGTCGAAAAATCAGGAAATATAAAATTCTCAAAATTAAAAAAAAAACCCACACATCATTATCACCAGGGCTGACAAAGGAAATAAAATTGTCATCCATGATAAAACTTCATATAATAAAAAAGTTACAAATATTTTATCCAACACCCATCCTTAGAAAATCATAGATTCAGACCCCACCGATAAGTTCACCCATATACTACGAAAGGAGCTAGGAATTTCACAAACTGAAAGACTTATTACTCCACAAATGCATAAATTATTTTATCCTAAAGGTTTTTCCACTCCTAAATTTTACGGGCTCCCAAAAATCCCTAAAGATGGAGTTCCTCTACGCCCAATTGTGGCTTCTTATAGCTCTCTGACTGCCAGATTGGGGAAATGGTTGTCAAAACTTTTTATGCAAACACAAACTTCATACATAAGAAATTCAGTTCACCTTGTTGAAAAATTAAAAGACATTGAAAAAGAAAAAGATACATATTTGGCCAGTTTCGATGCCATTTCTATGTATACGTCTTGCGATATTTAAAAATGTGATCTAGCTCTTCAAAGGAAATCAGAAGATAATATTGTTCAAATGCACTACAAAACACTGGATATAGAAAATATTATGTGTCTCGTCTGTCTTTGCAATAGTTCCTCCTCATATTTCCGATATAATAATCAATTTTTCACCCAAAAAAGGGATCTACCCATTGGTACAAGTCTTTCACCATTTTTTGCAAATTTTTTTTAATGGAATTCATTGAAACCTCTGCTCGACAAATTTTCCAATGAAACACCGGTTCTGGGGTCGGTTTGTGAATGAGGTTGTTTCTGTGTGGGATCATGGAGGGGAGTCACTTAACTCCTTCTTAACTCATCTTAAAACTTTGGGCTCTAAAATTCAGTTCACTTAACCTAGAACATAGAACTAGAACATAACCACAAACTTACTTTTCTAGACGTTGTAATTTTTAATAAGTATCCTGGCCTTGAATTTTCTATTTATAAAAAGCCTACACATAACGATAGGTATTTGCATTTTTCCTGCCACCTCTCTTCCTGCATAAAATGAGGAGTTGCTATTTCTTTCGTTAACTTAGTAATAAGAATATGCTTAGAGTTTCACATAGTCTCAGAATTGAACTACATTAAGGACATTTTGTTTTGCGATGGCTACCCTATAAAAATTCTTGAGACCATTATAGACAAAAGACGAAAAAAGGCAAAAAGAATGTATCAAATCCACAAACCCCAACAGATACCGTCTCATTGGTCGATGATAATAAAATTTTCACTTTTTTACCCCACATTCCAAAATTGAATGACAAATTGAAAAGAATCCTTAAAAAACATAAACTTAATGTCACCTATAAGAATTCAAATATTACACAGAACTTTATCAACAATAGCAAAGGTAAAACCAACCCCACTCTGGGTAGTGGTGTTTATAGAATTTCTTGTTATTGTGGCTATTTTTATGTTGGTAGAACGCAACAGCAAAAGGGGGAGAGGTTATCTGAACATAGGTCCTCAATCTTCAAGGCCATTAGGTTACGCCAAAGGCCTGAGGTTTTTGATTCAGCCTTGTCGCAACTTGTTTATGAGAGTCCACACCCTTTCATTTTGTTTGACGAAACCTACATTGCTGACCCCGTTAAAGGTCTCACGCAAGTTTTCAGGGAGGAAGTTGAAATAAAAAAGCACATTCACTAAAAGGTAGCTCTCAATAGAGACACTGGAGAAACTTTTCTAAGTCCCATTTATGACGAAATTATTAATTCTGATCGTTTTTACATACATCCACAAAATTATATTGTGCAATCAAACTGTATCTTTGATAATAATCAAACTGGAAAGTGATTAGCCTTTAAGAGTGCTTTACGTAAAATGAAATTGTAAAATTTCATTTAGACCTGTGTTTTTTATTCAGTTACTCTTTCACCCTTACTAAGAAATGGTCATCCAATTTAAGTTTTGTGTTAGTATTTTAAGGTTTGGTTTTTATATTTTTATGAGTTTTATTCTTCACTGAGGACGGTCAATTGGAGGTCTTGACCGAAATATTTGCATGAATTTTCAATTATATCACTGGTTGTTAATTGTCCTCATTTCCTTCCTTTCTTCGCGATTTTATGTTTTATGATGATTAGCCAGTTTGGTCTCAAAAATTATTTATAATCTAGTTGATTTCATTTGTGATATGGTTACAAATCTTAAAGGAATTTTATCATTTGACAATAATCTATACAGCTTTCTAAATACATTAAACTTCCCCAAAGGTCTTGCTACCAGTAAGCCAATTTTGAAGAAATTAAAGGAATATAGTAGTGCCAGTTCTCTAGCAACAACCTCACCATTTAAAGAAAAAAGAAGAAGAAACAGATTTTAAATCAATCTTGGAAAATACTAGCACTCCTAGCAGCAGTAGCAGGGATTTAATAACACCAGTGGCGGCTAGACAAAAGCGAAGACGTATTGATATCAACTCACCGTCACAACCACCACCATCTTCTACTTTGCAAAAGAGTAGCGGTCATTATACTACGTGTTTTTGTTCAAAATGGATTAAGTTTTAAAACATGTTTATGAAAATATTGGTGATGTGGGAAATCTAAGTTCCCTCACAGCACTTTCTAAAGTTGCCTCTGACGTCAGTGGCGGTATCAACATTTTAAAAAGTGGAAACGAGTATCTACAAAATGAGCCCAATTACACTCTACATCGAAATCATAGGGTTCGTGGCAATCATTATTGACAAACTAAAGCCTTTTACCCACTGCATATAAAGTAAGCATAATCTTTTAACTCTAAATGAAATTCAAAGACGCCACAATACACCCTTCAAATATAATCTAATGGCAATCAGTGTCTTCAGTCGGTATACATATGCTATTCTTATGCGGTCAAAGAGAGGTGTTGAAGTTGCTCAAGCTATAGAAAGTAATCTTGAACAGGATAGCTATAGAAAAATTCAAAGTGGTTGTAGTAGCGAATTTGTTAATTCACAAGTGGAAAATGCTCTATTGAAATATAATACAAAGCTCTATTATAATCATAGCCCAATAAAGGCTGCAGTGGCCGAACGATCGATAAGAAGGATTCGACTCTTAATTTCGAGATATTGTTCACTGAAAAATACTGCTGCTTTTATTCATGATTTAGATAAAATCATGCAAATAAATAGTCAAAGACCCCATCAATCTTTTTCCAACGTTAGCCCTTAGGAAGTTCATTAAAGTGAAAATACCTTTGACACTTTTCTTAAACAATATTCCATTGAAAACAAAAATTTGAAGAAAAAATTCAATGTTGGGGATACTGTTCGAATCAATAGAACAGTTAATATTTTCGAAAAGGGAGAAACAGTCCATCACTCATCAGTCTCTACTTAGCTCAGAAACAAAAGACATCATTCTTGTCAAAGAAAAACAAGAAGAAGAAGAAGAAGAAACCAAGGAAGTGAATTGTTAGATCAAAACAGGATTTCTTTTCCTAGACTGAACAATTGCATATCTACCACACAAGGATATCCTTCATATCCTTCAATCACTTTATCTTTAAATCTATTCAGTGCAGAAAATATTAATGTTAGTTTAAAACATGGTTACTATGAACAATTATATTATTCTAGCCGATGGAAAATCCTATGAAAATTGTATATTACATAATTTATTTCAACCAATCAGTGTCTACATAAATAGAATACTGGTGAGCACTAACAAAAATCTCTCAAATTACACGAGCTATATACAGTTCATGTTGATAACACCGAAGTCATAAAGAATCATAAAGATCAAGATTCAAAACTATTTGAAAATGGCATATCCGAAGAAATGTTTGCTAAAACACATGGTATCATTGTACTGGACTTGCTTGGCACTCAAGATATGAGCATAGTACGAACGTGGAGTGTAAGTTTAGAGTGCTTATTCGCGGACCCATTACTTGAGAGTATTACACTAATTTCGTTAAATCAATTTGAAACCTATTAAAAATCACTCCCGAAGGCTGTGTTCTACTAGAACTAGCACAATGAACACAAGTCAAATAATCAGCGTATTTTATATAGACCACTAGATGTCCAGTGTTGATAACACAAGAAATTAAGAGGTTCCTTTAATGGATAAAAATATATTACAGATAATGATAGTACAGATGCACTTAAAAATGCTACAACTAGTGAATTACATCTAGCTGGAAAAATATATCATGAGATATTTAATATACACCAATGGCTACCACCAAATATTAAAGTAAATATAAAATTTACACTTGCTCCATCCAATTTAATCTTACGAAAGAAACTTTCTGCCAATCCTTATGTATCTCTCTCTCTCGACTCGGCAATACTTCATGTACGAAAGCAGCAAGTTATGAGTTCTGTTGCTTTGGCAGTGGAAAAACTGAGAGCTAGTGGAAATAATATTAAACGACTTGTTTCTCATACAATTACCAATCAACGTCATATTGCCACGAATTCAAGCACTTTCACCGACTCATTCTTTATCAATGGCAAAATTCCATCAAAATTAGCATTAGCATTTGTAAAAAGTACTAGTGCAATAGGATCTTGGAAAGGCTGCCCACATAAATTTGAGATGTTTGGGCTTTCATCACTTGTATGTAAAGTAATTGAAATCCCACTCTATAATCCATCTTTTGATAAATCCTAATGAACACTGTATGAGTTGACAATATAATCCCTAAATCATGATTCACTGCTATTTGAAATGGTATATCCGAAGAAATGTTTGCTAAAACACATGGTATCATTGTACTGGACTTGTTTGGCACTCAAGATATGAGTATAGTACAAACACAAAATGTGCGTTTAGAGTGCTTATTTGCTGACCCATTACCTGAGAGTATTACACTAATCTCGTTAATTAAATTTGAAACCTATTGGAAAACCACTGCCGAAGGCAGTGTTCTACTAGACCTAGCACCATGAACATAAGTCAATTAATCAGCGTATATAATTAAGACCCCTAGATGTCTAAATACAGATCCTATTGTATAACATCGGACTTTCTTGAAAAAATTCTAAGTGTAAACAATACATTTATTATTGTTAATAGCACTGCATCGAGTGTAAAGAGAGGTGCATCAAAGGCTTTGCATCTTTCAAACAACAAAGACTATTGAATATTTTGATCCTCTTGGTCTACTCTATACATTTCTCACTCCGCAAATCAACAACTATATTGAAAGCAGTGGGAAAACTATTACTATTCCAAACCGGAAGAGGGTGCAGGATATATCAAATAAAAGTTGTGGTTTTCATGTGCTCAACTATACTTTGTTTTCGGATGTCGTGGTTATACTTACAGGCAGTTTCTCAACATTTACGAAGACAATACACGTCTAAACTACTTTATGTTGAAAAATAAGCTCTCAGACCTATATAATATTGATTTTAGTGTTCTAGGAGTTTTAAAAATGTATGTAAATTTGTTTATTAATAAAAAATGTATATACAAAACAATGTCTTTATTCTCCAATTTAGATTTCTTCTTCTTCTTCTTCTGGTGTGTATAGGCAACTGTAGAGAACAACTAATACTGGTAGATCATTTGAATTCACTGTATATTGATCATGATTGGCTGCATATTCAGGGTAACATTTTTTACAGTACAATGTAACTTCACTCTTATTGTATCTCTTTGTATAGTCAATGATACTATTTGCATTCATATTGTAAAATTCACATGTTACAATTCGCCTATTTGAAGCAGTGTCATATACAGTGTTTTCAAATGGTGAATCACATTCCGCAACAGTCAAATAAAAATCACTAGGTCTATAGTCATAATAGCCTGTGTCATCACAACGATGACGTAGAAACCAAATTGTCTTGTTACCCTAACAGTTGAATCGTAGTCCTGATTCTTCCTATCAAAATAATTTAAAGCCACGACGACACCAATCTCGTAGAAATAAACCAAAATCTCGCTTAGGGTTCTTTTCAATTGTAGCAGGATAAGTATTTTCCCACTAATCACATTTGTCATAGTGACAATTAGAGCATAGGTGCCCTCTAGGGTGAGAGTCACAAATCTCTTCAAGACATGAGTTACTGCCTATAATTTGTACTGCATATCCTCTTTTTTATTTAAATGGATTGCATAATTTTCACTTTTCATCATACTCATCAATAATTGTACAATTCTGACTTGATGACCATCTGCCAAGGGTATACATACATAGTGGACATTTATAGAGCATTTTGTCTAGTGTTAACTAGCTCGTAACTAAAATGAAAATGATCTATGTTTGATAAATTCAGAGGGCGAGAGAGAGAGAGAGAGAGAGAGAGAGAGAGAAAGAGAAAGAGAGGAGTAACTGTGTGACGTTACATAGCTTTTTTCGAAGAGAAAATCTTCTCTCTCTCTCTCATCTAGATAGAATAGATGGAAATATATGCAAAAGTAAATTCGCGATATTGTGTTGCTTTGTTTCAACTAATATATCAATAAATTGAGTAAATTTATTTGATTCAAGTTGTACAAGTTGCACACAAAAGTCCAATGGAGAATCATTTCTCAATATATTGTCAAGTTTTTTTGAGAAAATACTTTCCTTTGAAGAGATAACACCAGAAAATCATCATCTAGAATAAAAGTTTTTCCATTATCACAAGATTCGACAAAATTCTCTCTTTCTCAAATTCATTCAATTTTCAATCCTAATACTCTAACTGCTGACTCTAGACTAACCAAGATTCATTCTACTTCAAGAATATTCGCTAACCTACTTAAAAAAATCTATCAGGAAGAAAAAGAACATTTTCGATTTCAAAACAATTTCATTGTTTGTGTACATAATTAAAACAAAAATATATTACGCATACAATTACTGATATAATTTATTCTCCTCAATATGTTTCAATTTTGAATTTAAAGCAGTTTAAAATCTATATATATGCACTATATCAACTTTTGCCACGAATTTTAATTATTCCTCCAATTTAAATTTACTCAATGATATCACGTATGTTGCATACACTTCATCCCATTCAAGACATAGTCAAGATCCTCTTGTAATTTCTACTGCAATGTTTGGTACTCTTGTCTTTGTATCATTGCTGCTGCCACCAGCTCCACTATAAACTTCTAATAGTGAAAACATACCACTGATTTTTGCAAATATATATCTTGGCAAATAAAAACGAGTATAGACCAACCGTTCTCTCTCAGGATTCTTTTCTCGCACTAGTAACGGTGCAAGGATAACTGAATAAAAAACATAAGTCTAAATGGCATTCCACAATTTCATTTTACGTAAAGCACTCTTAAAGGCTAATCGCTTTCCAGTTTGATTATTATCGGATATTCTATTTAATAGCACAATATAATTCTGTGGATGTATGTAAAAACGATCAGAATTAATATTTTCGTCATAAAGGAGACTTAGAAAAGTTTCTCCAATGTCTTTATTGAGAGCTATCTTTTGTTGAATGTGATTTTTTATTTCAACTGCCGCCCTGAAAACTTGCGTGAGACCTTTAACGGGGGCAATAATGGAGGTTCCGTCAAACAAAATGAAATGCTGGAGACTCTCATACACATGTTGCACCAAGGCTGAATAAAAAACCTCAGGCCTTTGGCGTAACCTCATGGCCTTGGTGATTGAGGACCTATGTTCAGATAACCTCTACCTTTATTGCTGTTGGGTTCTACCAACATAAAAACAGCCACAAGAACAAGGAATTCTGTAAACACCACTACCCAGAATGGGGCTGGTATTATCTTTGCTGTTGTTAAAAAAGTTCTGTATAATATTTGAATTCTTAAAGGCGACAGTAAGTTTATGTTTTTTAAGTATTCTTTTCAATTTGTCACTCAATTTTTGAATGTAGGGTAGAACAGTGAAAAGATTCTTATCATCCACCAATGGGACGGTATCCGTTGGGGTTTGTAGATTTGATGCATTCTTTTCTGCCTTTTTTTTGTCTTTTGTCTATAATGGTCTCAAGTATTTTTATAGGGTAGCCATTGCAAAATAAAAAAGTTCTTAATATAGTTCAATTCTGAGACTTTGTAAGGCTCTGAGCATATTCATATTACTCAGTCAACCAAAGAAATAACAACTCCTCTTTTTATGCAGGGAGAGTGGTTGGAGGAATAATGAGAATACCTATCGTTATGCGTAGGCCTTCTATAAATTGAAAATTCAAGGCCAGGAGACTTATTAAAAATTTAAACATCTAGAAAATGAAGTTTGGGTAACCCCAAATTTCATTTTCTACACACAGAAATAACATCATCCACAAACCGACCCCAAAGCCGGTGTCTCATAGGAAAAATTTTCAGAGGAGAGGTTTAAATGAATTCCATATAAAAAGTTGCTAAAAATGGTGAAAGATTTATACCCAAGGGTAGACCCCTGATTTGGGTGAAAAATTGAATATTTATCGGAAATATGAGGAGAAACTATTGCAAAGACGGATGAGACACATAATAGTTTCTATATCCAGTGTTTTGTAGCCGATTTGATCAATATTATCTTCTAATTTCTTTTGAAGAGCTAGTTCACATTTTTTAATATCGCAAGACGTATACATAGAAATGGCATTGAATTTGGCAAAAATTGTATCTTTTTTTATTTCAGTATCTTTTAATTTTTCAACAGAGTGAACTGAATTTCTTATGTATGGAGTTTGCGTTTGCATAAGGGGGAGAAAAAGTTTTAACAACCATTTCCCCAATCTGGCAGTCGGAGAGCTATAAGAAGCCACAATTCGGCGTAGAGGAACTCTGTCCTTGTGGTTTTTTTTAACGAAATTAGTGTAATACTCTCAAGTAATGGGTCCGCGAATAAGCACTCTAAACTTACACTCCACGTTCGTACTATGCTCATATCTTGAGTGCCAAGCAAGTCCAGTACAATGATACCATGTGTTTTAGCAAACATTTCTTCGGATATGCCATTTTCAAATAGTTGTGAATCATGATCTTTATGATTCCTTATGACTTCGGTGTCATCAACATGAACTGTATATAGCTCGTATAATTTGAGAGATTTTTGCTAGTGCTCACCAGTATTCTATTTATGTAGACACTGATTGGTCGAAATAAATTATGTAATATACAATTTTCATAGGATATTCCATCGGCAAGAATAATATAATTGTTCATAGTAACCATGTTTTACACTAACATTAATATTTTCTGCACTGAATAGATTTAAAGATAAAGTGATTGAAGGATATGAATCCTAGTGTGGTAGATATGCAATTGTTCAGTCTAGGAAAAGAAATCCTGTTTTGATCTAACAATTCACTTCCTTGGTTTCTTCTTGTTTAAAAACTTCTAACATGTTTTAAAACTTAATCCATTTTGAACAAAAACACGTAGTATAATGACCGCTACTCTTTTGCAAAGTAGAAGATGGTGGTGGTTGTGACGGTGAGTTGATATCAATACGTCTT
>JAQQPU010006047.1:24007-43114 GCA_029168905.1 Artemia sp. Kazakhstan ARC1039 | reverse complement strand
GAGATAGCCATTTTGTTCAGCGTAGTTGATTTCCCGAGAGAAATTATATTTTTGAGGAGGACACTCCTCAACAACCCTCGGGGCAAGTGTTGTAAGTTATGCCCTGGGGGCATATCAGGGTTTTATAGAAGGCGTTGTCGTAGAAACTTCAAAAAATTCTCATTCGATTGGAAATTCAAAAGGCTAGTGGCCTTTTTAATAGTCGAAAGTGATTGGAGGGCAACTAACCCCCCTCTCACGCCCACTTTTTCCCCAAACACATCCAATCAAAATTTTGAGATAGCCACATTATTCAACGTAGTTTTTAAGTTCTGTAAATTAGGTATTCGAGGATGACAACCCCCTTACAGCCCTCAGGACAAGGGTTGTAAGTTATGCCCTGGGGGCATATAAAGTTTTTATAGAACGCGTTGTTGTAGAAACTTCAAAAAGGGCTCATTCGATTTGAAATTGAAATGGATAGTGCCCTTTTTAACAGTCGAAAGTAATTGGAAGGCAACTAACCACCCTTCCACGCCCACAATTTCCCGAAACACATCCAATCAAAATTTTGAGATAGCCATTTTGTTGCACGCAGTTAAAGTTCTTGAAATTATACCTCTGAGCAGGACACTCCCCCACAGTCTTCAAGGCAAGGATTATAAATTATGCCCAGGGGGCATATAAGTTTTTATTAAAATCTTTGTTGTAGAAACTTGAAAAAGGGCTGATTCGATTTGAAATTCAAAAGTCTAGTGCCCTTGTTAATAGTCGAAAGTGATTTGAGAGTTCAACGTAGTCGAAGGTTCTGGAAATTAGGTCTTTTAGGATGATAACCCCATCAGAGCCCTCAGTGCAAGGGTTGTAAGTTATGCCCTTTTGGCATATAAGGCTTATATAGAAAGTTGTTGTAGAAATTTCAAAAGGGGCTCATTTGATTGGAAATTGAAATTGTCCTTTTTAATAGTCAAAAGTGAGTGGAGAGTAGTTAACCCCCTTCTCATGTCCACTATTTTCCCAATCATGTTCAATCAAAGTGTAGAGATAGCCATTTTGTTCAACCTAGTTGAAAGTTCTGGAAATCATGGATTTAAGGATGACAAACTCCCCAGAGTCCCCAGGTCAAAGGTTGTAAGCTATGCCCTGGAGGCGCTTAAGGTTTTTAATGATAGAGTTGTCGTAAAAACTTCAAAAGGGGCTCATTCAATTGGAAAATTGAGAGGGCTGGTGCCCTTTTTAATAGTCGAAAGTGATTGGAGGGTAACTAACCTCCCTCTCACGCCCACCATTCCCCCAAACACATCCAATCAAAATTTTCAGATACCCATTTTGTTCAACATAGTAGAAAGTTCTGGAAATTAGCTCAATGAGGATGAAACCCCCCCCCCCCAGCCCTCAGGGCGAGGGTTGTAAGTTATCCCCTTGGGGCATATAAGGTTTTTTATTGAAAACGTTGTCGTAGAAACTTCAAAAGGGCTCATTTGATTGGAAATTGAAAGGGCTAGTGCCTTTTTTAATAGTTGAAAGTGATTGGAGATAGATTACCGCCGCTCTCACGCCTACCATTTTCCCAGACACATCCAATCAAAATTTTGAGATAGCCATTTTGTTTAATGTAGTTCAAAGTTCTGGTAATTAGGTCTTAGAGGATGGCAACAACCCTCACAGCCCTTAGGGTAAGGGTTGTAATTTATGCCATGGGGGCATATAAGGTGTTTATAGGAAGTGTTGTCGAAGAAACTCAAAAAGGACTCATTCGATTGGAAGTCGAAAGGCCTAGTGCCCTTTTTAATAGTCGAAAGTGATTGGAAGGCTTGACATTTCTATAGTAAAGATCGATATGGGTATAATGTATTACTTTTTTGTTGTTGTTGTTGTTTAGACCAGGGCACTTTGTATCGAGGGAGTTGTCATGGGAACTTCGAAAAGGGCTTATTGGAATGAAAATATAAAGGGCTGATGCCCTTTTTAATGGTCAAAGGTGATTGGAGGGAAACTAATCCCCCTCCTACGTCCACCCTCCCATTTGACTTTATGTTTAAAAACTAAATGTTGCCATAAGATTAAATCAAAACGCACTGTGCTAATGCTAATTGCCAATAAGGCATCTCAGCAGTGTCCCAAGAATGACTGAGGGTATTATGTTCAAACTTTTGGGGCTATTTCTGGTCTTTAAATTTAACCAAATCAAAATAGCGTAAGTGTATCTAAGCTATTAAAGAAAGTAAAGAGATTTTTTTTGCAAATGGTATCAAGTTTTGCATTTCAGGTTAACTAGAGGAGGTATGAAACTAAATTAAACGATACTATTTATGTCCAGATTTTTAAGAGGGTGTATGTTGTTAAAAATTGCTGAAAATTTTTCTCCAGCATACAAATAACAGGCCAAACTATAAATTCTTAAAAAAACGAAAAAAAGTAAAATATTATTCTCTTTTTCTCTGAAAAGACTAGGTCAATATAAATCGAACAGAAATTAATTAAAAAACTTTTTCCACAAAATAAGTTTTTCAAAGAAAAGTAAAGAACTCCATTAAACAAAAAATGAGGAAAAATAAAGTAAAATAATCTACCAAGCGTGAAACTACCACAAATCAGCATCGATAAATAAATGAAACCCAAAACGAACGGAAATTACAATGAGCAGAAATTAACATAAGTTTGGCTCAAAACCCCTATGCCATACCAAGCCCAGAACATAATTTGCATTTTACTGAAAAAAATACAAATGAATGTGCATTGTTAGTGTCATATACATATACAGATATTTAGTAATCAAAATTTTAATATTATTTGATTTATTAAAGTAATAAAATTAAAAACATTTATATTTTTTCAGTAGAGTGCAAATTATGTTCTGGCCTTGGGAAGGCATAGTGGTTTTGAGCCCAACTTAGGTTAATTTCTGCTCTCTTTGAGTTTGACTCGGTTGTTTATTGTAATTTCTGTTCGTTTTGCGTTTCATTTATTTATAGATGCTGATTTGTGGTAGTTTCACGCTTGGTAGATTATTTATTTTATTTTTGCACATTTTGTGTTTAATGGAGCTCTTTACTTTTCTTTGAAAAACTTATATTGTGGAAAAAGCATTTTTCCGGCATTGGCACGATTGCAACGAGGTGAAGCTGTAGATGGTGCATGGGTAGATGGTTCTATTTCATATAAAATTATACCCAAATCAACTGAAAAGCTGCTGCTCTTAGAAATCATACGGCAAGTTATAGATAATGATAAAATGTGCTGGAATTCGATCCGTTTCTTAGTCTCCGTTAAGTTCTTCCCCAAATCTTGAAGACAACTCGGTCAAGGACGGGAAAATGACGATTTTAATAGTTTTCACCTCCTTAAACAACACCTCCTTAAACAGCGCTTTCTAGACGGTGTAATGTATGATTTATTAACGTGTAAGGGCATATACCCGTATGAGTACTACAACTCCACCACGAGGCTTTGTGAGGAACAATTTCCGTCCATCGCTTCGTTCTACGATTCACTAAACGATCGTCAATGCACCAGTCTAGACTTTGAATTTACCAAGAGGGTATGAGCTAAAGGAGAGTGTAAAAATGGGTGGGATTATTGTTGATTGTACCTGGTAGGTGATGTACTGACGTTAATGGATATTGTGTGTAAGAACACGGACAAAATCTACGGGGAATTTGGGTTAGATTTCGGTTATTTATCAACTTTATCCAGTTTATTTATTATTGTCCACTACCTATTTGGTGATGGATTTAATTCTTAAAATCTGTAAACAGGAAATAGGCTTAATCACCTACGTGGATCAGCATATATTTGTAGAGAGATCAGAGAGGGGATGGTATATTTTCCAAGGAGATTGTATCCTTAAAATTGATTCAACTGGAAAGGACACGGCCGCCGTCAGCGGTTTCACCGCCCTTAGGGGGGGAGTGGGGTGGGACCCCTTCTAATTGTAATAAGTGCTTTTTATAGTGCTTTCTTATTGTATAAAAATGTATTATTATTTTGAATTTATTTTTGGTAGTCCATTTTATTTATAAACAAAAATGTATTATTTTTCTGTATTGCGTTTGATTTGTAAATAAAAAAGATGTATTATTCTTTAAAAATGTGTTTTTCTTGAATCCTATTAGGGAAATTATTATTTATTCAGGGGAAAGATGCATTCTACAGTCAGTTGTATTTTGACATTGCAAGGGACTTGTATCAGTTTAAAACTCCATGTAGGTCGTTTCTTTTTGGACTATCAATGTCTGGAAAAACGACACTTTTATCAAAAATAATATAAAATCGAGATAAAAGGTCTCTAGAAAGTACCCAAAAATTTACTATAGCTACAGTTTTTCGCAAGAATCCTATGATAGAATAAAAACTTTTGCCCCAGACACTAAATTCATACAGCGACTTGTCATTTTCAATAGGACTGAACCATACTCTTGGTTGACTGTTGATGATTTAGCTGAATCCATTGAAGAATAGTCTCAGGTTATTATACAATTGTTAACTGTCCGATATCATCATCAACAGATTTCTGTAAACCTAGTTCTGCACAATAGCAAGTACACTTGTTCTAGTTCTACACTAGAGCAAATGTATGAGAACACTTGCTTTGAATAGCAACTACTATACCATCTGCAGGGTTATTCGTGATTCCAGTCCCCTCATAACTTTAAACAGACATGCGTATCCACGTGAACCGATTTTTTCTACTCTCGGCCTATAGTCAAACTACCAAAAAATCCTATGGTTATTTTATACTGACCCTTAATCAGAAAACGCCTGAGGATTTATGCGTAGTCATTGATATTTTTGCACGATGAAATTACTGTATATATGCCGGTGAACTGTAAACAAGGTCGATAGTTCCAATCATGACACTGAAGAAACTAAATGAACATGACATTTATTCACCGTCCTAGGTAATTCGAAACCACAACTTATGAAGGCCATACTCAAACATGGTGTAAAAAGGAATTCATGCCCTAGCAACAGTAAACAAAAATAAAGGAAAAGATTTTGAAAGAAAACGAATTCTTCAAGTGGATGGTAGTTTCTTTAAAGTTTTACTGCCAATCATGGCAGGTATTGTAAACAGTTTTCTCTAGATGGCCAAACCCTATAAATTGACTTCACTTGAACTCGCCCTTTTGCCAAAGGAGCATTTCCAGGATAATATCAATAAATTCATTAACAATTAGACAATTGCCTTTCTTACTTAGACTTAAGGCTCCTGCCAAAGGTTCGGCGTAGAGAACGATGAGACTAGGCGCCTCCAGGTTGACCTGTCGCTTTCCAGGATTGCAGCTTCTTTCACCGGGATGTCGGCTTGGGCGAGGAATTCACCGGCTTTGTCTTTCCACCTAGTGGGTGGGCGTCCTCTGGGTCGCTTCCATCCGTGTAGCGTGGGGTCGAGGTCGAATGCGACCCGTGCTGGGGCATCGCGTATCATGCGAAGGAGGTGGCCGTACCACTGAACACTACGCTGGGTGAGCTGCATCAAGAAAGGAGATTGAGCCGTACGTGACGGGAGAGTCTGGTTGCTAACGAAGTCAGTCAAGTGAACTCTTTCGCTTCTTCGGAGATGTTTCGTCTGAGCGACATGGACGGCGCTGAGGATAGATTTTGCAGCTGGCCACGTCTCCGCTCCATAAAGCAGGACGGTGCTGACGGACGCATTGTAAATGTGCATTTTGGTAAAGCAGCTTTTGTTTGGCTTTCGCCAGATGCTGCTAAGCCTCCCAACAACTGCTGAAGATTTGGCAATTCGAGATGTAAGCTTTTTTGTGATCAAGCCATCATTCGACAGAATAGATCCCAGGTAAGTGAAGTCTTAAACCACATCTACACGGTTGCTTCCGATGTTGACTTTGTTTACAGTAGAACGGGAGGTGGGGGGCTCAAGGAGCATAACTTAGGTTTTCTTCCAGTTTATCTTCAGTCTAACCCTCAAGGCTTCTTCTGAGAGCACCTGGTGAGCTTTGCTGATCTTTTCGACGTTGCTCGCAACTAGCGCTATGTCGTCGGTGAAGTCAGCATCAGAGAGTAGCCGGTCTCCGAGCTGAAGACCGAAATGAAGGCGATTCGTCATGCTGGTCATAATATGGTCTATGACGCAGACCATGGTTGACATCAGGGTCGGGATGTTGCTCATCCCGACCCTGATCTGATTCAAGCAGCAATGACCACACCCGAGGCTACTTCCGACCTCGTATCGCAACCGTTTACCACCTTTAAGATTCAAAATGGTGTAAAACAGTTAAATGATAATCGAGTCCCCAGCGTCTATGGTATTTCTGCAGAACTCCTCACGTACGGGGGTGCAGCGATGATTCTCTGGCTCCAGCTAATCTTCTCAGCTGTATGGACGACGGAAAGCATACCGAATGACTGGCGTTCTGGCATCATATTGCCGCTCTGGAAACGTAAGAGAATTGCCGAAGAAAAGAAATTAATTTTGCTACAAAATACACTTTTCCCAGTCGAAAAATATAAACCCTATCGTGAGAGACCACTCCCTGTAAATGTCATTGATCACAGAAAGGAAATGACTCCAACACTATCAACACCAACACCAACAAAAACAACAAGAAAAAAAACAAGAAGACCTGTCTAATGTATTTACAAGTGTTGCAGATCTAATGCCACATTCCTATCGTGAACAGTATAAACGACTCTTGACTTATCTCACTGAAAGTGAACATGTTCAAATTGATGCTAATGGGAATCAAATTATAATCCATGGTGAGACATACATTCTACTTGATTTATTATAAGATCTGGTCACAAATCATAAGAGACTTGTATCATTTGACAATCATTTGCATAAATTTTTAAACTGATTAAACTTCCCCAAAAGTTTTATTGGCAATAAACATGTTTTAAAACGATTAAAAGAACTTAGTCAAATATCAAAAGATGTTTTCAAATCGTTCTCAGAAAATAAAGCCAGGCCAAGTGAAGATAATTTGACAAGAGTGACGGGGGGGGGGGGCTCAAGCGAAGACGTCTTAACATCACTGCATCTCCCTGACCATCACCTGTTAGTAAGCAAATGGACAATAAACACTTCTCTACGTCTTTACATTGAAAATGAATATTGAATATTGGTTAAGTGGTAAGTTTAAGTTCACCCACCACACTTGAACAAGTCACTGGACTTGAAAAGATGCTTGTGGCAGAGTATTTACAGAATGAATAAAGTTAGACTCTACATCGTAATCGTAGAGTTAATGGTAGTCACTATAGAAGAACTAAAGCCTCTTTCCCGTTCCGAATATTACAAGCAGATATTTTGACTCTAGATGAGATTCAAGGGCGTCACAATGGACCATACAAGTACATTCTACTTTCAATGAGTTTTTTTGGTCACTAAGCAAATGCCATTCCACTGTGGTCAAAGAGAGGTGATGAAGTTGCTAAACCTCTAGAAATCATCCTTGAACAGAATTGCCATAGGAAGATTCAAATGGATCGGGGTAGTGATTATGTTAATCCTCATGTAAAGAAGCTTCTATTGAAATATAATGCTCTATCATAAGTCATAGTCCAATGAAGGCAGCATTGGCTGAATGATTGAAAAGAACTGTTCGACTTTTAATTTCAAGATAATGCACATTGAAAAATACTGCTGCTTTTATTCATGATTTGGATAAAATCATGTTGACTTACAATCGTTATTCTCATCGATCCTTGTCCAGCGCAACCCCAATAGAAGTTCATCGAGATACTGGCGCCAATACATTTGACACTCTTCTTAAACAATATCCCAGTGATGGTGGTGCTGAGGAGAAAAAGAAGAAATTCAAAGTTAGTTTTACTGTTCGAAACAATCGAATTCCTAATGTTTTTGAAAATGGTTGTGGTCCACTGAACTTTTTAAAGTCTCCAAAATATTAGACACTACATATGTTATGTATCGTCCACGTGACATGAAAGATGATGAAATTCTTGGCGGTTTTTATGATTATGAATTACAAAAAGTTAAGAACACTGGAATCTTAAGATTGAATAGGTATTAAAAACTCGTACTTGCAGGGACAAGAGACAGTTGCTTGTTCATTGGCTAGGATACAACTCTGATTTTGATTCGTGGATAACCGGTGAGGACGTATACAATGCCCAGTGATTTCTATGTAACGTTTATTTCCAACGTTTTCAACCCTCTCTTCAATTATTTGAATAAAACAAATGATTTTCGGACAAAACGCTCCCCCACGATCAAATTCTATGAGGAAATGTAAGAATTTGCTCTTGTCAATTGTATCCACAAAAATGCATATGATATCCTGAGAAAAGATCGTACGTGTGAGATAAAAGTTATACCATTCGATTGATCGCTGTTTATCGAGTATGAATGGGTGGAAGCACTTAAATTTAGTGAATATCCCCATGTCACATTGAAATACAAAGAATTTGGTAGTATGACTGATTTGTTTCGTACAATCAATAGAGGAATATCTGCTCGTTAGAAACGTACATTCCAATTTAATTATTCAATGAAACACGGCTGGATTTATATTAGCTCACCCGTTGATAATGAAATGATCCATCTCAATGATAATCTGAGACATGTTCTTGGCTTTAAACAGAACATGATCAGTGGTAAAAACGCTGGAATTATCATTGGGATGAATCGTGTTTTTTGCAGGTTATCCACCCGGTTTTTCCTGGGACTCGTGTATATTTTCTTATGCATCCTTTGTTGAAACATCTAGAGTTGGTAATTCAAATGTTCCCCTCCTACGTGTTCTTGAATGAAAAACCACCCATAAAGATGTTCATCACTATAATATAAAGCATCTTCAGCATGTTTCTGCAAACACTTCGTATTGGGAACCCTGTCAGTTAGCATTAAGAAGTGAGTTAGGTAATCCTTTAGCAGTAACAAAAGGTTTGGCTGTGATTACATGTCATTTTTGACCCATTAAAAAAAAAATAAGGATATGGCTAGTAAAAAATATATTTGTATATCTTGATATTCATTGCTATTTTACTACTCTCCAATCAAGATAATTGGGTCAATGGATGGACTATTACAAATGCCTTTCGTCAATGTTGGGCTATGGTAGATGCAGTTGGTTTGCTAATATATTTTTCTCTGCACTACCTCTGGCCAAAAAAATATATTTCTCCGGTTGCCCTGGATTTTGCATCTTCTACACTACACAATTTGGGGACTGGCAAAGATTTTAAAGAAAGTGTTTCACAAAATCTCAGGTCCTGTGCACGATCCCTTGGCAAACGATTGAAATCATGACAGAGTGGAAAAGGCTTAAAAAGGACGAGAAACTCTTCATCACTTATCAGTCTCTGCTCAGGTCAGAAGTGAAAGACATCACTCTTGTCAAAGAAGAAGAAAAAGAAACCAAGAATAAAAATTGTTAGATCGAAAAAGGATTTCTATTCCTAGGCTGAAATGGCTTATCTACTCCACAAGGAATCTCATCCCACTGTCACCACATCTCTAAAGCTTTTCAATGCAGAAAGTGTAGATGTCAGTGATATGGATACATAAATTGCAGTACACGGAAGTAGAGGTCAGTGACATGGATACTATGAACAATTCTACCCACGAACAACCACTCTCTGAAAACTTACATTTTCAAATGTATTCCAATGAAGACTGCTTCATAGATTTATCATCCAAATTTATTGGTTTAAAGGTTGTGGTAAAGAAAAAGTCTGACAATATAGCTCCCATTGCCACCGATGGATTATCCTATGAAAATTGCATACTACACAGTTTGTTTCAAACAATATGTGTCTATATAAATGGAATATTGGTGAGCACTAGCAATAATCTATAAAACTACGGAAGCTACATAAAATTTATGTTGATGACTCCAAAGTCCTATAAGACATTAAGAGGTCTGGCGATGGGCTATGAGTATAGATCAAATGTTAATACTGATAATGAACTCACTTGGGCAGTGAGCAAGGAATATCATTCAGTTAGTAGACTCAATCTTGAAATTTTTAATATATCTCAATGAATGCCCCCAATGTTAAAATTGACATGAAGTCACAACTCTCTCGGTCCAATTTCATCTTTATAAAAACACTTGATGCATCACCCGATGCAATTGTTAATCTCATCTCGGATATACTTCATTTATGAAAATAAGAGGTTATGAGTTCTGTTGCTTTGGCAGTTGAAAAACTTAAAACCTCAGGAAATAATATTAAACTGCTCGTTCCTCAAACAATTACCAATCCCCGTCATATTGGCACTGGTTCAAGTATCTACACCGATTCTTCATTTATCAATGGTTAAATTCCTTCGAAACTTACTTTGGCTTTTTTAGACGTGCCGGTGCCAGAGGATCGTGGACACTTTCTCCTCATGAATTTGAACTGTATGGTCTTTCCTCTCTTGTATGTAAAGTAAATTGAATTCCTCTCTACAATTTATTCTTTGATAAGGCCTTATAGAAATTAACAATGCAATCCATGGATCCTGATTCTCAACCATACGAAAAGGGTAAAACCAATAAAGTGTTTGCAAAAAGTCATGGTATCATTATTTTGGACTTTTCTGGTACTCAAGATATGGGTATTGTCTGAACGGGTACTGAACGTTTAGAGTGTATTTTTGACGAACCATTGACGGAGAGTGTAAAATTAATCTCACTCAATCAATTTGAAACCTTTTGGTAAAGTACCCCCGATGAATGTTCTCTTAGACGTGGGACCATGAACGCCAATCAAATAATTGATGTATTTAACATGGATCAATATATGCTCAAATACAAATCCTGTTGCATACCCTCAGATTTCCTTGAATATATTCATACTGCTAACAATACCATTATCATTGTTAATGTAGTCCATGGACTGTACTGACGGGTCATTGGCTATATATTTTTCAAAAAGCGAAGAATATAAAATTTTTCTATCCTCTTGGTCTGCCATATGCATTTTACATACCTCAAATCAAAAACTTCCTTGAAAGAAGTCGGAAAACAATAATTTAAAATCTTATGGGAGTACAAGATTTATCAACAAAAAGCTGTGATTTTCATGCAATACTAGATTTTATTTTTTGATGTTGTGACTATACTTACAGTGAATTTCCCAAAGTTTATGTAGACAATCCTTGTTTGAACGACTTTATAGTAAGAAATATTCTCTCAGACCTTTATAATATTGATTTCAGTGCCCTAAAAATAAAGTGGTTTAATAGTGTATGTAAATTTGTTTATTAATAAAATATATATGTACTATAAAAAAAAACTTTGTCTTTATTATTTAGATTTCTTCTTTTTCTTCATAGTCATTTAGGTCATCATCGTTGTCGACACTGATTAGTGGTGGCAGATCAGTGGAATTCAACTTTTAATGATCATGGCTTGCTAAGTAAAGGTCACATTTTCCACAATATAATGTATTTTCATTTTTATTATATCTCTTGGTGAAGGTAATAATACTATTATGATTTATATTGTAAAATTCACATGTTTCTGCTTATTTGATTATTTGAAGTAATGTCGCACACAATATTCTCATATAAAGAATCACTTTCTGTAACAGCCAAATAAAAATCAGTAGGTTTAAAATCATTACTACCTTTGCCCTTACAACAACGATGTAGAAACCATTATGTCTTCAACTTTTTACAATTGTAAGGTGCTCCAAATTCTTCTTCCCAAAATAACTTAAATCCACGATGATTCCACTCTCTTAGAAAAAACTTAAATCACCTTTAGGTTTTTTTCCAATCATGCCAGGGTAAGTATTTTCCCATTCATCACACTTATCAAAATGACAATTGGACTATGGATTCCCTTTAGGATGAGAGTCGCAAGTCTCTTCAAGACAGGAATTAAAATTATTAATTTGTGCAGCATATCCTCTATGCAATTTACACGGATTGCATATTCTACACTTTTCATTATAGCAATCAACTGTAGTACAGTTCTCAAATGATGACCAGCTGCCCAATGTATATAAACACAGTGAATATGAGTAGTATATTTTTTTGATGTTCTCCGTCTCATTGCCAAAAAAAACTGACTCACGATCAAGAAAAGGAATGTCAACTAGCAAGACTAGGAGGAGGAGTAATCGAGTGAAGTCACAAAAACTTATTCGACGTATTCTGTCTTACAAAATTTCCATTCTAAATGAATTTCTAGGTACTGGTTAAAAGCAGAAAGACAATGTCATTTTGGTTTGTTTCAATTAATGCATCAATAAATTGAGTAAGCGCAATTGGTCCACAACGTAAAAGCCCTAAACAATAGTCCAAAGATGAAAAATTATTTTTCATGATATTTTCAGGCATTTTTTTAGAGAATTTTTTTCGTACATTTAACATCGGAAATTCAAAATTTAAATTCTAACACTTTTCCAACGTTACAAGATTCCATAAGATCTTCTGTTTCTCAAATCCAACCATTTTCGTTCTTGACATTCCCACTATCAACTAAAGACTAAACTGACAATTGCTAGTTTCTATTTTGTGAACACTCTCAACGCCTTTTGGTTGCCCCACTAGAGAGAGTGGAGTAAACGATCGACAAGAGTATCTACCCGCTTGAAATCATTGGAATTTTAACAGAAACATTCCTTGTCGGATACCTCAAGATAAGACTGTTGCATGTGTGGCAATGTGTGTTGTTATATGGATTGCTTTGTGTGACTATATATGGAGGGTTTCGTGTGTCCATATATGGATGGTTTTGTGTGTTGTTGTATGGATCGTTATGTGTATTGTTATATGGATGGTGTTGACTGTTGTCGTAATATGTGTCTTGTTGTATGTTTATGTGTGTCGTTGGAATGTGGAATATGGGCTATCGTTAAAACTAGGGACAGGGCTGTCGTTAAAGTCATTAATACAATACAATTAATGTTTAGTCATTTGATGCGAAATATTTCATCATTTTCTAATTTTGTAGAGCGGAAACCGATTTCTTATTTTTGTCAAAGTCGTTTGCTGTACCCTACTTCAATTTTGGTCAAAAGTATAAAGAATTTAAATTTTGCTGAGGTTTTTCTTTGGCCACTTCTAGTTGCATGCTAGAGTTTTCCAAGGTTTTCAATATTTGTCGTAAATTTTTTCCAGATTTTTTTTGTCGAACAAAAACACTGTATTCCTACATTTCATCTAGGCTTTTGTTGCTTTTTTTAATTTCCTTTGCAAAGTTTTCGCAAATTTCGATTTTTCAAGCTTATTTTGACCACTTTCAATTTTTCAATTCTTTCAATTCTTACTTTGAAATTATGACTGAAGAATTTTTGAGCATTCCAAGCAATTGTTCAAATAAATTCGTGTTTTTGAAAAATTTTTGATCAATTTCAAGTTTTCCAGTTTTGTTTAAGTAAATTCAAGTTTTTCAAATTTTGTAAGGTAATTTCAGATTTTCAAGTTTTTTGTTCAAGTGACTGTGAGATTTAAAATGTAAATAAAGATATTGGTGAAATTGCAAGCTATTTCAAATTTTATTCAAGTAATTTGGAGTTTTTCAAATTTCTTAAATAAGTAGTTTCAGGTTTTTCAAGTTATCTTTCAATCAAGTTTTGTTCAAGTAATTGTTAGGGTTCAAATGTAAATAAAGGCAATGGTAAAATTTCGTGTGTTTTTTTTTCAATTTTCTTTCAATCGATTTTGAGCTTTTCAATTTTGTTCCAGCAAATTAAACTTTCCAATTTTTGAAAACTTGTTTCAACATTTTCCGATTTGTTTATGTAATCTCAAGTGTACTAATTATTTTCTAGTAGTCGTGAGGGCTGAAATATAAACTAGGGCAAAGATTAGTTTCTTCGAAGTATTTCATTAATGCTTAATGAGTGTGATGAGCTAACTATCAAACAGTTCTGGCAAAGAATTTTAAATAAGGAGCGATGTGGCTCAATAGTAACTGGAACTGTAAGAAACACAGTCTTGGCAATAATAAATACATCAAAAGAGTCGAATTTTGACATTTATGCAAAATATATAAAATTCAAGTAGTTTAATGTTACCCATCCAAATTTACGAGCCTGAGAAAAATTTGCCTAAATCTTAAAAAAGAAGGGAAACACCCCTTAGAAAGAAAGTGATCTGAAAGAACATACACCATGAGATTCAGAATATTAGAGAATCCTACTTTTGAGGTTTCAAGCCCCTATATAAAAAAAAATGTGGAATTTTGAATCTTTTGCTGGAAGCAAGATCACGGATGTGTGTTTATTTGTTTTTTTTATTTTTTTTTCCCAGGGGTAATCGTATCAAACCAATAATCCTAGAAGATCGGGAGAGTGCTCATTTGATCAGAATTAAGTACCTTTTAGTACCCTTTCTAGTACCCTTTCTAAGTGATCTGAAATATTGGAGGACAGCTACCCCCCTCCCTCTCCCTTTTTTACCCTAAGTTGTCCGATCAAAATTTTGTGATAGCCATGTTCTTCAGTATGGGCGAAAGATCTAGTAACTACGTCTTTCAAGATTACTTAACCCCCAGAGCTCCTGGGGAAGGCCTGCAAGTTATGAATTTCGCCCATTGCTTACATATAGTATTGGCTATTGGGAAGTATAAGGATATTTTAGGGGAGGGTGGGGATTTTCTGGTGGGGGTGTTTACGTGGGAGCATCTTTCCATGGAGGATATTTCTTGTGGGAAGAGAATTTTCCATGGGAGGAGAGCTGGATTTCCCAGCTTTAATTAAAAGCTATCAGAAATTAAGTTAAAAAAGAAGGTTTTTTAACCGAATGTAAAGAGTAACTTTAAAATTAAAATGAACAGAAATTATTACGTATGCAAGGGGGTTGCCTCCTCCACAGTACCTCGCTCTTTACGTTAAAGTGTTTTTTGAATTTTTAAAAAAGCTAGTTATTCTAATTGAACCGTCCTTGTGTATCAGGATTCATTCTTAAATAATGGGAACAAAATGTCAAACTTAAGCGTAACGATCGAGGTACTGAGGAGGGGGAAACCCCCTCATATACATAATAATTTCTGTTCGTTTTAATTTTTAATTTTACTCATTACTGTCAGTAGAAAAAACTTGTTTTTTTATTTAGTGTATTAAAGATCTAATAAAAATTAGAGAAAAACAATATATTGTAATATAATTATACAGTAAAAGAGAATACTAGTTCATTCTTGCACGATCATTCCTTACTGCTTCATTCCTTAGAAAAATCAGGCATTGGTTGTCTTTATGATTCATCTTATGATTAAAATATTTTACTGCATATCATGTATTTGAAAGGCTTTTCTCCAGTATAAACTCTCAAATGGGTGGACAAATTGTGTTGATTTGAAAATATTTTACGTCAAAACCTGCATGTATAAGGATTTTCTCAACTATGAACTTTTGAATACGTGGCTGTATAGCAACTCTGATCAAAGATTTTACAGCATTAATCAAATTTCTTAACAATCAAGATAAGTTTATTTTTGCCCATACAGAATACAATAAAGAAGCGGAGTAAAGGAAATAATATCAAGAAAGATCAACTTCTAAACAAGTAAAATTGATTGTACAAACTTAATCCAAACAGCACTGGTAAATAACATTAAATGGCAGAACATAAAGTAGACATTCTAAACATCTCGTAAACCTATCGAACTCTATTGAATCCTCTACATATATCACATTTAGCTTAATAAGCGTTTTTGTCGTAATAAAGCACTAACAACTGGACTTCCGGATATTTATTTTCCATAAACTAATGTCTTTAACCTGAATGGGCCATTTTCCTTTAAGGACTTATAAAGCAAGATTAGGAATTTTGTGCTGCCCTTTAATCCAACTTCGTTCAACTCCACACTTTATACTCTGTTGTCAAGACTGCCTCTTTGAAGCATTTTTCCCTGGTAACACCTAAGGTCTACTAATATGATCTCTTTATCTTGAATGCAGCAGAAATTTTTGGCACTTTTAGTCTGCTAATGCTGGGTATAGGATGTTTTCTTCTTGTCCAACTGATACCGTCTGTTCTCGATAAATCTTATAGGTTTTCAACTCTTGTTTTCTTTGGTAGAAGTTCTTATATTTGAGAGCATATTCATCTTTCATCCCCTTTTGGAAATACCTAATGAAAGGGTATTTTTGCTCATATTTTCAGCTTTGTTGAATAGTGCAGAGATTTTATCCATTTGTAAAAACATTTTAGCTTTCTCTTTCACAACTTGCTAAGAAACTGATTTATTTTGGTCATCACAGAGCCTTATATCTTTAGAATAGGAACAAAGTCTTGTTTTGTGACATGTAAAAAATTATAAGATTAATAGAGTAGAATATATTAGCCTATCTTGGAGACCTTGAAATGAGGAACCATCAATAATTTAAAGCATATATTTTATAAATAAACAGCTAGAGAGATGCATATATCAGGCTTAGGGTTTTGTGACCATAACAGAAAACATAATTAATTCCCGATGCGATCTGAAAAAAAATCTCTAGAAGTGAAATTTGGAAAAAAGAGTTAAAACGACCATAAAAACCATTAAAATGAAAAATTTTACTATACTTGGAGAAAAAACACGATCATTCGTTTAAACCTAAAATAACAAGACTTTTGCGAGGGAGAGGATAGTTATATAAAATAAAAATGGCTAAAATTTTACAATTCGGGGGATTACAGACAACGCCCCAAGACTTTTCTTGGTAAAAATAAACTGTCTAGCATCCGTAATTTTGTGATTGCATAAACAGTACCCCCTCCCGTTTGCATGATTGATTAAAGATCTATGAAGTCTGAAAAATGCTAGTAAATAAAAAATATAGGGAAGAGTTTTCACTTCTCTTAGTATAAATCCACTTAACTTATCATCTCACGAATCGCCACTCTGTATGAATGGTGAAAGTGAGTCACCCTTTACACTAGGATAAGATCTAATAATTTCAAAACTGTTACAAAAATTAGGATACATAAGTATATACTGGATTGAGTAGCTAAACAAGAATGTACGGTTGTCTTAATGGTGTTACAGGGTTGAGTTGAGGCATCTTTAAAATTTGTAAATATAATCAAAACATAGAGATTAGTTTTTATGTGCATATAGTGGGTTTTTGGGCAGTATGTGCAGATGAGACAGCCTCTTCACTCAGGGTAAGATATAACTACTATAGTTGAATTTTAACTCTATAATAGTTCAATTTTTCTTTAATACATGTGCAATCTTTGACCGTTTTCATGCAAGATAAACATTTAACCATTTATGTCAGAGATCTCACCCTCCAAATCTCCTCTTTCTCGTCGTCAATATCTTTGTTACCTTTCTTTATTTCTAGCTATATGCGCCGAAAAATAGGGCACACAACTTCTACAATCTATTCACCTCGTATATATATGTATTTTTTAGTTAATGAAAATCGGTAAAAAGGTTTCTTTTTTATACAATTTCCTTTTGCATTTGGGCTCATTTAGAGCTAGGAATTAGAAATAAAACTTTTAATCAAACTATGAATACCGTCCCTGAACATCCTCAACACCAGCCACTTCCGTTCTGCAATCTAATTAACTCTCATTTCCATATTTTATTTCTTCATATCCAGTTTTTTTCTGTAAATGTTAAAACTAACATTAATCGCAAGCAGTGGCCATTCACTCTAAAAAGCTGTTTACTTCTCCAATATTGGGAGGGGGGGAGGTATTAAAATTTCCCACCGTAGACTGGTTTTCTTAGATTTAGCGTAAATTTAGCTCCATGCACCGGGAAAAAACCTTTGAAATTCCTTTTTTAAACAAAAAGTACTGCTTTCTTTTTTCTACTCGGGATTGCGTCCTTTTTTGCAAATCCCCTAAATCATTTTTTTCCCATAACAGTGGAGACATTCATAATGTTTTTGACAAATTTATTTCTAAAATTAATAAAACCACACAAATATATTCCCGAAATGGCAGCAGTTCTACTTTACTGAAAAAAATATACAAATGAATGTGCATTGTCAGTTTAATATACATATACTCATATTTAGTAATCAAAATGTTAATATTATTTGATTAATTAAAGTTATAAAAGTAAAAACATTTATATTATTTAGTAAAGTACAAATTTTGCTCTGGCGTTGGGAAGGCATAGGGGTTTTGAGCCCAACTTATGTTAATTTCTGAACGTTTTGAGTTTGACTCGGTTATTTATTGTAATTTCTGGTTGTTTTGGGTTTCATTTATTTATCGATGCTGATTTGTGGTGGTTTCACGCTTGGTACATAATTTGATTTTAGTTTTGCTTATTTTTTGTCTAATGGAGTTTTTTACTTTTCTTTGATAAACTTATTTTGTGGAAATAGTTTTTTTAAATTATTATATCATAAGAGATTGGGCATTCAGTTTTTAATGAAAATGACCTCATTACGTAGCTACGCTGTTTTTGATAGTAGTAGACACCAAATCTAAAAAACAAAAATATTACCTGTATGAGATATTAAAAAAAAATAAGCTAAGAACATTATAGTATCAAGCTATTTATAAGGTGTAAGTTTTATTGAAAGTTAAGTTGTCTTTTGGATTTGAGAGGTTTTAAGTTTCGAGTTTCTACGGACGAAAAAGCATGTTCTGCTTAACTATATACTTTGTGTGACAACATTAACAGAAATATTGTGCGACTTTAAGAACTTCAAAATTCTTAAGGAGCCAAAAGACAAATCTTAGAAAAATAGAAAAACCTTAGAATTAGTTTTATGTCCGTTATACTCAAATATTTAGTTTTAAGCTTATTTAGCAGAAAATATCATTGTTAAATTTAAGTTCCAACTCCAGTCAATATGTATGTATTGACTGAGAACAGCAGTCTTATATGTGTTAACCTCACCAGCATTAGCGTGCACCCACATTCCTATTTTCAGACACTCGAAGAGCACCAATATAAAGAAACTCGGACATGTAAATTTCAGTTATTAAAAAATGTGAAGTCTTATCCTTTTTATGCATAAAACTAGGCATAAATAAGTTTTATCCTAAATCTAGTCCTTTTGGTTGGAAGAATAGATTTCTCACAGGATTTACCGAGCAAAATATCTATGCTTTCAGAGTACATTATTTGTTTGTTGTTTCTCATTCTTTTGCCAGATATGATCTATGGAGAGGATTTGCATACAGTTGAGTGCGACTGGCTTGGCAATATTTCTAGTGAAGGCTGTAAATAATTCCCAACCATGGTTATCTTGTTATTATTCATGGCTATTTATATCAAATTTATCATTGTATTTTGA
>JAQQPU010006047.1:0-19007 GCA_029168905.1 Artemia sp. Kazakhstan ARC1039 | reverse complement strand
AATGTTGCATGAAAAAAGTGTGTAACAAAAAAGATGAAGGGGTAATCGTGAATCCTGTTAGGATCAATATCTGCCAGGGGCTATGTTTTTACCAAAATACAATGTAAATGTTTCTGCTTTTTATGGATCTTCACTCCAAGGTTTTTTTTAACCAGTAAGTCATTAGCATTAGTTTTTTAACCTAGTCATTAGCATTTGTTTTTTAACCTGAAACGTTTTATTTTGTTTTCAGGGTGATTCCCTTATTTCAGTTTGTCTAGTAATACGCCTGTAGCCTTTAAAACATTATTCACTTTAGGGAAATTATACATCGCCTGTGGCAGCACAGTAAATTGATCTCTGCTTCGCAAAGCCATAATCATCAGTTGACCCTAGCTGCTGCAGAGATGACGGGGAAAGTTACCCTGTTTGCTCAATAAATTCTTATGAAACATAAATATATGGCTTATTTGTCACAAATGTCCCAGAATGAACTATTTATTTATCATTTTTTATTTATTAATTTTTCTTTATTTTGCTCTACATCGTCAATAATGAAACTTTTGGGTATGAAAGATTTAATTGTGATGAAGACTAAGAAAAGACAACGATTTTCACAGTTTTTTACTCAAAACCTATTCTTTATAATAAGTTTGGGTTTATGGCTCTGTCATTCCTCAAAACACATTCTCTGTAATAAGCTTATGTTAATGACATACAGCTTTTTTATGATAATTGTTAAGATTCTAACATGTAATAAAGATAAGCATTGCTGAGGCTTAGCAACCTTCATTGCTCAGTATTAATATAAATTGGCCAGCATTTGTATTTGTTTCTTTTTATAAGTTTTTTTTTGTATCATGTAAAAAAGAAAAATCATAACGAAGACAAGAGGATACTAAAGGCGAGAGAAATAAGTGCAATGATTTTTAAATATTTCGGTTGAAAACTCTGCTCAACCGCCCTTTCTAAAGAATTAATCATGAAAACACAGATAAAATTTCACAGGATAATATAATAGACACACATTAAAATCAAACAATGCAATAAAGAAGGTTCTAAGAATTAATAGATTCCTATCAGCATTGCTTGATCAAATACCCTATTAAGTCCCAAAATGTGATGTGGTGAATAACTAAAAAAAGATTAAAATTAATAAGCGCGATATAAAAGGGACATGAGATAATCTGTGTATGTAATATATTTTTGGTATAATTTTTTGGGGCGTTTTGTTGTGCTTGTCTAGTGGGGTTTTAGTAAATATTTATTTTATTATTGCCAGATTTTTTTGTTTATGTTTTTTCATACTCTCCTATTTCAGATATTAATAATAAAAAAAGGAATTGACTTTTATGGTTTTTTTCATGCCCGAAAACAAAACTTCTTGATAGCTGGAAAACAATTGCAGTAGCATTTGGGTGCTAGTAAATTTCAAAATTTAATATAAAATTTGAAGTTTTTCCACTCTCCTGTAAAGCTAAAATTGTGTATAATAATTTTCGGGTAAAACCCGAAAATAATTATTTAATATGACATAACTGTCATTACCAACGTTTTAATATGGCAGATATGACATATGACATATATGATAAAATAAGACTCATATTGAGTTCTTAGAATTTATTCTGTGTTGCAAGTTTGAATCTGAAAATAAATCTTTTTTGTAAGACTAAACATTGAAAAGAAAAGGGTTCAACGACACTTTAACCTTGACCATCCAAACTTTAACCTTGATCATCCAAAATTTTGACTGATTAAGAAGCCAAGAAAGCCCGGGATACTCCAATTGCTAGAGGGTGTTGTTTCTTTTTACGGACACCAACACCAGCTTCCATTCTTATAAGTTACCCATGCTCTTTGACTTATAGGCTATAGTAATATAGCCTAGTCAATGAAAGAAAAATTAAAAAAGCTCTTATATTGTGCTCTCGAAGATTTTACGGCATGATTCTGTATGCTTATGTTCGTGGAACTGCCACCTGACTGCTGGGTATATTGATGTTCTGCAATTTATTGGAGATTCTACGCAGAATATTGATTTAGTTGCTATTCGCGAAACATTTATTATTTGAGACCAGTCTCATTCGTCATTTGTTTTTCCAGGTTATTTCGTTGGAGGCAGAATTCGAAAATATCTGAACTGTGGTGGCGTAAGATTTTTGGTAAAGAAAAATTTGAATTATTCTATAAGAGATGATTCAATAGTTTGTACTGAAGGAAAGATCGAGAGTATTTGTGTTGAATTAAAAATTTAAAAGAAAAAAAAATTATTTGTCTGATGTATCTGATGTCTGATGTGTCTGATGTCTGATGATAGTGCCGCCAAGCACTCGCTTAGACGAATTTATTGAAGGTTTTGATCTGTATACGTCTTGTGTGTTCCGTAGTTGTTTAGATTTTATCTGCACTGGAGATTTTAAGTTTAACTTGATAGGCTTGAATGGTGATTATTTAGATTCTTTTAATTACATGGCTGCTAATGATCTTTACCCTTTAGCGTGCGTACCTTCAAGGATTTCTAGTCATTCAGCTACTTTGATAAATAACATTTTTGTCAGCCCAAATTTTCAAAATTCAAGTTATGCTGATGTGGGTATTTATTCCGGATCTGACAATCTCCTAATTATCGTGAGAATTACATGCATGCAAAAAATTAGAAGCAAAGCAAAGAAAAGTAAAGTGCGGCAACTGAAAAAGGCTAATTTAGATAAATTTGTAGAGCAACTGAATAAGCTGAGCTGGGATCCTGTTCTTTAAATAACGGTTGATGTAAATGAGACGTATGACACATTTCACTCAATTATACAACCCATTTACGAACAAACAATTCCTCTAAAAATCGTTAAAGATAGGAAAGATGTACCCCGGAAACCATGGATGAGAGTTGAAATTGCTCATGAAATAGAAAACAGGAATCATCTTTATGAAGAGTGCATTAGGACAAAAAAGGACAGGTGAAGATTTTGAAGAATTCAGGATTGCCCGTAACAAGGTGAACTCTCCTCTATTAGAAGAAGAGCAAAGAGGGATTATTTTGAATAAAAATTTACTGAGACGAAAGGTAACTCGAAAAAAAACCTGGAAGGCCATGGGGGAGATGATATCGAAGAAGAGCAGTGGCGAGCCTCTCTTAATAAAGGCAGATGGGACTACAATCCATGATCCTCTACAAGTAGCGAAAAATTTGCAGATTTTTTTTCAACAATTCGTCAAACAGTGCAACAGGAAAATAACCAGAGTCCTGAATTCTTTATGGGTTTCAAGATGATAGAGGGAACAGATTAGCCTTTGAGCTGGAGAGGTGTACCAGTGAGGAACTACTTAAAATTGTTGGAAGCCTTAGCGCCGATTCAGTGGAAATAGATAGAATAAACCTCCGAAATTTCATGTCAGTTTTAGTTTACCTTCTGCCTTGTATTGTTCATATAACAAATTTTTCGCTAGAAACCGGAATCTTTCCTGAAGGTCTCAAGACAGCCAATGTGATTCCCCTTCAAAAAGGTGGCTCAAGATCTTATATCGGGAACTGAAGGCCAATCTCCATCCTTCCCCTTTTCACGAAATACTTGAAAAAGTTGTTCATCGACGACTCTACCAGTATGTTACACATCATGGTACCCTTAGTGACACTCAGTTGGGCTTCCGCAAAAGTCACTCAACTACACATGCGGTGTAACACCTGTGTGATTTTGTGAATCAGTGTCTTGATAGTGGAAAAATACCTCTCATTCTTTAAATATATTTCAAAAAGGCATTTGATACGGTTGATTTTAGTATTTTTTTAAATATATTAATGATTTTAAAAGCCAAAGGGGTTTGTTTTGAATTGGTTTGATTCTTTTTTAAAGGGAAGTTTAATAAATATTATAATTGACAATGAAACTTCAAGTCCATATCTTGTGAATTTTGGTGTTCCTCAGGGTTCTCTCCTAGGTCCGCTTTTATATTTGGTTTATGTAGACTATGAGACTTTACCTCTGTGATTCGTGTCTTACATCTTTCGAAGGTGACACTGCTATTTCTTGTCGTGATGTTTCTTTGGATGAGGTGCAAGACGCCTTGGAATTATATTTCGACTGAAGCACTTTGTACCAGGTCGGGTGATGCTGCTTCTTTATCATGCGATTATCAGCCCCTACATATCGTAGGGCTGTGTGTGATGGGCTAGCATTTTTTTTGGTAATTATAGGAGCGTACAGGTATTACAGAATAAGGCAGTCCATTTGATAGGGGGCCACGTTGAAGAAATTAGCAATACAGTAGCATTTTTTGGGAAATTAAAGGTGATGGATGTGGGACAAGTTTGTGACCACCACGCTGCAGTTTTTACTTACCAGTGTTTGCATGAAGTATGTCCATCGATCTTTTTAGATTATTTTTTTAACAAAATTATGATTTGCATGATTATTATACAAGGAATCCTAATAATATGGTGACGGACTATAGGAGTGGAAGTCGCTGTATTTAAAATGAAACATCTGGGTCAGGTGGTATGGAATTCCCTCCTGGACAGTGTTAAGGCGGCTGAACACAGGCATTGTGTAAAAAAAGAGTAAATATGTTTTTCTTAGGGGGTTGAAGAGCCGTGATTCAGATATTGAAGATATATGTTATCATTTATTTTATTTTGTTATTATCTTCTTTTTTTCGTTTACTTTTGTTTTCTTTTTTTTCTGTGTCTTATTTAAAAGTTCATTAGCACGTATTAAAAAGAAATTTAAAATTTATTTAGAAATTTAAAAGTTATTTTATAAGTAAGTTGAAATAGTTTGTGGTAACCACCCGGTGCCTGTGCATTTATGTCTTCCCATGGGTGGTTACCTATTGACCATGTTTAACTAGGTCGTCTTATAATAAATTAATCTATTCTAACCTAAAATCTAATCTAAATAATTTTGAAGCTTTCATTCTTATGAGTTACTTGTCCTCTTTGGGTGGTAGTCTATTGAAATGTAGCCTAGTCAAAGAAAAGGAAAATAAAATTATTTCGAAGTATCCAAGTATATATGCCCCCGTCCTTAAGCATATTTTCTCCCTCCTGCCCCTCCTCAAAATGTATTTTATTGGGAAACTGTAAACAAAATGTTAAATTGTTTTTTCCTTTTTTCTTGTTATGTTAAGTATGCTTTGGTTTTCAAATCTATCAGATGTCAAAAATATAAGATTAGATTGAGAATTTGCTTGAACCAAGTATTGGTTTCATATGATAAATTTTGAAAGAATTCATACTATTAATTCATCCCTCACCTTTATTCTTCTCCTCTCATTATGTGATCCTTGTGTCCTGCTTCATGGTATCTTATTTGAATCAGTCTTATTAATTAGTGCAGCAATTTTTGACAAGAATAATGGCTATACTGTCACTAATGACGTCACTAATAGTGATGGGCTGCCGGCTTTCAACAATCAAACACATCAAGTGGCGCGTATCGAGTTTCCAAAGCGTTATAGAACTGTACCATGATTTATGAGAACTGTGTACTGCATGGCAGAGCTGTTTAGCACTAAAAAATACACAACAGATGGTGGAATATGTGCAGCCTCTCTGCCTCTAATTATCTCTATATTCATCCAGAACGTTTTATTTACTTAGTTATAACTTCCCGCAGTAGCGAAGTCTCTCTAAACTCTGTAGTCCTACCCCTCTCGCGAAAAACAAACTTAAAAAAATGTTTCGTATGTTGACCAATGTTCTAAGTTGCTTAGGTACCAATCTCCTGATTCAATGCCTTATCAGTTATAATAATCAGTTATAGTAATATATGCCCCTGTAGAACCAACTGACGGAGATACTGGTGACTCAAATGAATTTTATTTGCTGTTACAGGAGCAAACAGACAAAGTCCCAGATATGGTGATATATGGTGTTTTTATTTCGATATTTTAACGCCAAGGTCGATAGAAATAGAAATAGATGGTATACTAGCCAAAGTAAATTTGGTATGGGAAAGGAAGACAGTAAGGGCTACAGAATGATACCATGTTGTAGGTATGCCAATTTAGTTATAACAAATACAGTTTTTTATGGCCCACAAGTTAACAAGGCATCCAAGTGGTGGTAAGACAGCAAACCTTGTTGATTATTTATTGTAAACCGAAGACTGGCAGGACCAATACAAGATACTAGGTTGTATAGGAGTGCTTTTATTGATTTGAAAAATAAGTATCACCATCCAATAGTGTCTACGATTAATCTAAAGCTGAAATTTCGGAAGGGTAAATATCTCCCGGGAAGTTGTGATGTTTTTAGATTCCAGTATGAAGATTTTAGAGACATTTTCCAGGAACAGTTGAGTACTAAACTGGAGATTCTAAAACTTGACAATGTAGAAAATGGATGGAATAATTTTAGGAAAACATATTGTGAAGTTGCTGAGGGTGTCTTAGGGAAGAAAATTAGGAACGCAGCTAGGAATATTAGTGAAAAAGCTTTATACTTAAAAGAGAGGAGAAGGGGATTTTCCAAGAATTGTCTGAGTGATAGGCCATACGAAAACAAGAGGAATGTAAAGAAAGCGGAGAAACATTAAAATGTAAATTAACAATATGTGAAGTGGAGGCCATTAATAAAATTTCCAAGGATCTGCAAGATGCAGCTAGAAAGGCATAATAGTAAAATGTTGTACTGGCATGTTAAAAACTGAGGGTGAGTAGTCAATCCGGACTTGTCCCAGATAACGATAGGAACGGGCCAAAATAAGTGAAAAGGAAAGAGTGAAAAAAGACGACCAGAACATGAAAATTTGCCAAACAAAGATAGATTTGCAGGAAAAGATATAGAGGAAAATGAAAAATTTTGTGATACCTTGGATGTGGAGAAAGACTTGTTTTGTGAAAAATAATTAGCGACAATTCCAAAAAGATAAAAAATAATAAAGCCCCAGGTAGCAATACTATGGTAATTGGGTTTCTTAAAAATAGTGGCTCTGAGGTTAGAAATAAGATACTGAAGATTTTGAATATGATTTTTGAAAAAGGAGAAGTACCTAGTGATTTTAGGAAAACCCTAATTAAACCACTGTTTAAGAAAGGTGATAAGAGTGAGTGTGGCAATTATTGAGGCATTAGCCTATTCTCTGTAGGTAGTGAATAATTAAGTAATATGACACTTTTTAGACTAAGAGATGCTCTAGAAAAAGTGAAAAGAGATGAACAGTGCGGTTTTAGAAAGGGCAGAGGATGTGTCGACCAGATTTTTACTCTTAGGTTAATAATTGAGAAGTGTCTGAGTTATCAAACACCTTTGGTCCTTAGTTTTACAGATTATGAGCAAGCGTTCGATTCTGTTGTTAGAAGAGCTTTACAAAAGGTTTTATCCTTGTATGGTATGCAAGACAAATATATAAAAGTGATTAGTGCTATTTACGTGAATAACACTGTTACGGTTAAGGTAGGAAATTAGGTTAGCAGCTGGTTACTCATTAAATCAAGAGCTAAGCAGAGTCGTATTTTATCCCCTTTGTATGGACTATTTTGATCGACTTTGTCTTAAGGAGCACAGGAAAGGCAGTGGGAGAACAGAGAATCAAATGGGGAGGAAAAAATTTTCTGGACTTAGATTATGCTGATGATTTAACCATCGTAGATGAAAGCTTGAGCAAAATGAATGAACTTTTAGATGTTTTGCGAGTTAAAGGTGCTAGAATTGGTTTAAAAATTTGTTTTAAGAAGACTTTGTCGCTAAGGCTATGAATAAGTGAAGATGAAAAGGTTACGTTGGGTACCAAAAAGATTGATCATGTGGAAAGCTTTACTTACCTTGGTACTATTATAAGTAAAGACAGTGGGAGCAGTGAAGATGCTAAAAATAGAATATAGAAGGGTCATGGTGTTTAATCGAATTTAAAAAGAGTTTAGAAAAATAGAAAGATCAGTCGGCAAACCAAAATTAGAATATTTGAAACTACTGTAATGACAGCGGTCAAATATGGTTCTGAATGTATATCCCTGGGGTGTAAGAGGGGACTCATCAGGTGAGACCTAAAACAATAACAATACAAATTTTTAACTTTTAAGTTGCCTACAGTAATTTTATCTTTAGGGTTAAGCCCCTGCTGCAGCTGCAGCTTGATGTTTAATGCTGATTGCTTTATTCCTCCAAATTACATAGCCTCCTATTTTGCTTTGTGTCTGCAATTTGCTGATAGCTTGCATAGCATATCCTGGCTTATACCATTGATTACTCTATACTTCGTTTTGTTGTTTACATTAGGTAAAAAATAAAGGGTCAACCCTAGCCACCCCTTGAACTAAGGTCGGGCAGCTCACGTCAATTCTCTAGATCGGAATCTGTTACAAAGCAACTACTCGTGTTTACTTATCACATGAATGGTATAAAAATAAAGCATAAAATTCTAACAGATTCACTGCAACCTGAAAGCTGTAAATTTTTATTGAAAGGGTTTCTTGGTGACTTAATATTTACCAAGATCTTTACTCAGATAGGAGAGGCAGTAATTAACATGCAAGAGGGATAGGCATTCAAGCAACATGTTGTCACTGTCTATTCAGACAAGCTGGATGCAATCAAGCAGGATTTGTGCACTAGCCTCAATCTAGATCTTAGTAATCTAGTGGATAAGAACCTTGAAAGCTATAAAAAACGTATATATTCTATTGAGTCTTCATTGACTGCTTTAGAGTCATCCTTGTTAGACCTAGAAAGCTCTTTTAGGCATATTCAATCTAACCTGTTATGATTAAATGACTGTTTTGAACAACAGGCTGTAAGCAACCGAATTATTTCCTTTGAGATGAAAAAAAGATGTCAGCATTGAGAACGCTAAAAGTCGACTCCTGTAAATATGTGCTTGAAAATTTCATGGCATATCAATAACCCAGGCTGATCTTTTGTCAGCCAAAAGAATTGGCAGACCCTCTGCCAAACCCAGACTCATAGTTGTGGAATTTTGTAACGTACGAGTTCTGTCAACTGCTTCTTGGACAAAACAAGGATTTGAAAAAATCTGGGATACTATTTTGTGAGACGCTTACACAACCATGCCTACAGATTCTTTCATATACCAAGTCAAAGCTTGGTGAGTCAACTAAATTGGTGAATTTGAGTCTATTTTTTTATAACACACTGAATTTTGTCTGAAAGCATTTACTTTATGATCTTAAATATTCCTCTATTATTCTTTACTGTCTTCACATAATTTTTGTTGGTGCTACATTGGGCAATATTTTGAATTATTTGTACCTTCCCATTGATGTTATTTTAAGTCTGTTTGTGATTTTGTTACCTTAAAGTGTGCTGCAAATGCAGTACACTTGTAGCTCAACTAAATTCTACTTGACCCTCATTAAACTTTGGGCCAATATTTTGAATAATTTGTGCCTACCCAAGGGTCTTTCTTTATGTATGTTTGTAATCCTATCACCTACACGTGTACAGCTAATTCAGGAATTTAGAGTGAAGAATTTGAATCTATTTTGTTATCATGCTCTGAATTTTTACTCTAGGAATAAACTTTATAGTTTTATAATAATCCTTTATTATCCTTTACTATCCTCACATAATTTTGACTGCTGCCACACTGGAGCATAGTTCCAGATTTTTATTTTTTTGGGCAGGGTGGGGGGGTGCAAAAGTGGGCCCACATGGGGATAGTCACTGGGCATGGACTATCCTTCAAGGGAAAGCAGTGGCGGCTCTAGCCTCTTCAGTTTGCTTAAACTTAAAAAAGTTTGCACAAAAAATAATCTGTATGTAGTATTCACAAATAATTTTAGAATCATAAATTTTCTAAATTCTGGTAAAGATAAAACCCCAGTTACTCGCCAAAGAGGGGTCTATCAGATACCATGTGAATGTGGCAAATATTATGTAGGTAGAACACACCAGAATTTAGAAAAGCGCATACAACAGCATAAAGATGATATAGTCAAAGCTCTAAATTCTAGTATTTCCGTTGTTTCATCTGATTCTGCATTAGGCAGCCATATTTTTGAAAATCCTAGCCACAGTATACTGTTTGATGAATCTGCCCTTATTAGCAATGATCTATGCATAAAGCAGGTAGTCCGAGAATCAATTGAAATGAGAATTAAGATTAATAATAATATTTCCTTAAATAGGGACTTGGGGGAATATACACTAAATGCTCTATACACAAATTTAATTAAAAATGATCTTACAAATTATTTTAAAAAACCGATAGATATTAACACAGAACCGGTCACAAAAAGACCCTTGAGGTTAGCTGCCAAAAAAGCTGGATTAGCAATAAGAACGTGTTTTTGATTGAATCGCCTTGTTTTACCTTACTTTTAATCAGTCCTGGTTGAACTTCGCTGAAGTAAGGATGCTAGGACTGCTTTGAAAAATTTTTAATTTTTGGTTTTATTGGTTGCATGTTGTTGTGAGTCTTTTTTCTTTCATATATTTTTGTCTTGCTGAGGACGGCCCTTGGACAAAGGGCCAAAATATTCATTCAAATTATCTCCACTGTCTTGCAAAAAGATTTCCCTATTGTTCTTCGTACTTTTGTTGTTTATAAATTAAGTAGTTGACTCAGCTTTTATTAGGGCTGTCAGCTATGATTTGGTGCAGACGACAGTAGTGTTGCTGTGAACACTTTTCGGTCGGTGATCGTTAGAACAATAAGCTCGGATTCTTAGCCAGGTTTACCGTAAATATTAAAATCCCTATTCTCGTTCCCCTTCCTTTAACTCCCTCCAAAATCATAGGAGATAAAACCTTGCAGTTAAACTAGTCACTATTCCAATAACCCCAGACATTGCGCCATTCGGTTGCATACGATTTGAAAATGACGTCTTAAAAAAAATAAAAAAAAACACACCCTTTAAATTACCATTGTTTAAAACTTATAGAGAAAAATTGCAACCCCACTCATTGAACGACAAGAACAAATCACTTTTTCATGGGTAGCAGTGATATGGCCTCTTATATTTCTTCATCGCTATTGAGGCAATCGAGCAAAATAGCTGTTTAAGGACTCATAAAGGATAATTATTATGTCTCACCGCTTCTTTATGTGCCTAGGCTCGATCAGGCCAGTAGTGGTGCATATATGAGTACTGATTACACGCCTGAAACTCTGAAGATTGTCTATATTAGAGATTCATCTTACTAGCATATTAAAGACGGGATATAATTTGCATATTTACACTCCAAAAAATACTTATTCAGGTCGTGCTACTTAAAAGAACCGGCGGAACGAAAGTTGAAATATGTTTTCATTTTCATGATTTTTCTTACAAAAGCGCCTTAAGAAATGAAGATTACTAATAGTATTGAGTCAGAGCTTCAGTAATAATAAGTACATTTGAGTAATTTGGAATTTTTTTTACGTTTCAATATTTTTCTTTTAATTAATATAAAATTCCAATTTTTCATTTGTACGAAATGTATAAATCCGCTATCCTTACTTGAGATTAAACTCCATCATGAGATTAAAACTTTGAATTTTAAACTGACTTCTAATAGGGGAAAAGTTAAATATGCTGTGCTAGGAGAACGATATAATATCACGATGTTATTTTAAAGTAAAATACTTTTAAAGTCGATTTGTATGCTTTTTAAAACCTTGATTGGTAGTCTTCATAGGAGATTTCTAGGTCTCATTGAAATCAGCTCTTCCTTTGCAGATTTTTAAGAGCTTCCAAAACTATACCCCTTACTAATGTTATAAACAGGCTCCATGGAAGCACCAATAGTGTCCCCTTTTGCCCTCTTCCCCCTCCATTTGTTAGATTATAGGATACACATCATCTTTATTTATAACTTAATTTTCGATCTTACCTTGTTCCACTGAATAGTTAAATTGAATAGCCTAAGATTCCGAGTTTTCCAATAAACGAACGTACTCTAACAAACGAAGTTCTTTTCTGAATAAAATGAAAAGTGGGCTACGTACTATGATGTTATTTACTTCTTTATAGCTAAACCATAAGACATTATCTGTATACATTTTATCAAATGCCATACCTGCAATGTCTCAGGAGCGGAAATTAATGGCTTTGAGAGAGGTTAAGGGGGAGTGGAAGGTAGCACTAGTCTCCTTTTAAATATTGTTTAATATTGAGATGTCATTTCTTTTGTTGCGTTGTTGACGTTATATAAACAAAAACACAGTGCTCAAATTAAAAGCTGTTATTGGGAAATATAAAAGATGTTCTGGCCTTTAGAATCATTAGACAGAGTTAGAGGTTTGACAGAGGTTTGATTTAATTATTCATTGCAATTTTTGTTCGTTTTGGGTCTCATTTATTCATTGACAGTAATTTCTATTATATTTAAGTTTGAATTATTCTTTGACTATTTTTACTCAGTCCTACTGCTCTTACTATTACTACTACTACTACTAATATTACTACTACTACTACTAATACTACTACTACTACTACTACTATTACTACTACTACTACTATACTACTACTACTACTACTACTACTACTACTACTACTAATACTACTACTACTACTACTACTACTGTCACTACTACTATTACTACTACTACTGTCACTACTACTACTACTACTACTACTACCACAGCTCATACTATGTGCCTGCTCGATTTTATGCTCTCGAACAGTATGCCTTCTCGATTGTACGAATTCTTTGGTCTCTAGTTACTGCATTTTCCAATTATAGGATATACAATATCTTTATTTACTTTAATTTTCATATCTTTATTCAAGGAGACCTCTGGCACAGAAAAATCAACGCCAACGCAAAAAATGAAATATAAAACAACTGGTGGTGTGATCTTCAAATGACGAATTTCAATTACGCATCAGATGAGGAGTTACAGAGGGCTAGTCCCACAAAAGTGGAAGCAGAAGAAGCAAGTTTGTTTAAATTCTCTTTGGTATGCTTTACATATTTGGAAAATTCTTCTTATGCATTTAAATTTAATTTTTCTGTTTTTAATAAACTACTACGGTTTTTTTAAATGGTTATCAATCAAAGTAGTCTTAAATATCTTATGTCTAATAGCAAGATTAGGATTGGTCACACTCCTCCTTCGCTATTATAGATGCAACAATAAAATTCACATCTCATTTCAAATGAAGCAGTTTAGCATAATGTTAAGTTGATCAAATACTGACAGTCAATATTAATATATCGTGGGTGTATATATTATTTTGAAATCCACCTCATGCCTACGTTAATACAAGTTGTAACTACATTCCTACTCTAGTACAAGAGGTCGCCACAAGGGGGTTATAATACATCTAACCGCCCAGAAAAAAATAAAAGTTATATATATGTGTATGTGTGTTACTATGTATTTTTTCTATTCTGTATGTGTTTTAAATGATATAAAAATATAGTTTGAGAACATTGTTTTTTCAGCTTTACATAACCCTACCAATTTCAAAAGAGAATAGCTTTTATTATTGTTCTAGGTTAACCTAGCCGTATTGTCACAACCAGTTCAGGGGGGCTACAACCTACTTGAAATTACGGATATAGATATATTGACACCATCAGTAGAATCCCAATACTATCACCATAATGGATTAACTTCTGACAACAACGAACTAGAATGGTATGATAAACTACTGGAGGAATGCTTTGGAGATGTGACTGCTGGTATTATATTTCATGATAATCACCATATCGACTTGCCCTCTGATAAGAATATGAATCCAGAGTGGATCGATAATTTTTTGAAAGAATGCTCAGGAGAGGCAAATGTGGCTCGCCCCAATATTTCAATGGGCATTACCCCAGCTAAAACAGGGGTCATTGATCAAGGGAGTGACAATGGTTTGGCTGAACACCTCAATCCTAATACGCTTGAAGATATTTTGAGTGAGCAGGGCGATTTCATTCAGAGCTCAAACCCAGTTACACACACTGATGGTGAAGCAGGACAAGTTGGTATTGTGCTAGAGGAAAACCCTACGATGGCTTAAGTTTTGCCAGACTAGTTGGGGTATTTTACTCCGCCCAACAATCCCCTTGCATACCCTTATTTTGAAGTACGACTGAGTGGTAGTGGTGGTGTGGTAGAGGAAACCACTATAATGCCCTCTGTATTGCCAGACTTTTATGTGTCAAACTCTACCTTGCGCAATTTTCATGTTTATAGGGCTGCATTTGGAGATCCATTTCATACATTTATGGTGGGAAGTATTGTCACAGATCCAATAGACATAGTACACTCCTATTTATGCAAGGTTTGAGCCCTTCTTGATGGACAGATTTGAGAATGGGGTGGCACTGATAGCATAAAGGCATCCATTGCATAAAAATTGTTATTTTAAAGGAAAATTCGGGTGATGTGTATTCGTACCATGTTAAACTGAAATGCTAACACTTCACCCACAGTTGAAATCTTTTACGAGTGTATTTTTCTACTGGGTAGACAAAATTGTGAAAAAACTAGATAAATATAAGGAGAGGGGAGTTTGGCAGTGGATTTATTTATTGAAAATATAGATTTCAATGTATGTAAATTTAAAAATATTTTATTTTAAGAGGTTTGGGAAAGAGGGTTAAAGTTTCAATATATAGTTCGGATTTAGATGGATGTATATGTGTACAACAAATTTATTTCGGTCAGGGCTTCAGTGTTTCAAATATGCATTAGTTATAGCAGCTAACAAATCCCTTGAAAAGGATGCTAGTAAAACACATTTGGACAAATTGTCAACTAATGGTGATGGGGCAAAGTTTCCTAAAGTAGATTTTAATTTTTTAAATGATCAATTTGTAGTACACTTAAGGGGATAGATAGTTTTGAGCGGGCTAGTGAATATTTAAAGACTGGTGTTACTGTTTTACAACATGATACAGAATTTGATCAGGGTTGAGCGCAGTAATTAAAAAGGGGGATATATCAATTGAGCGCTACGTCGAATGAATCGATGAAGCACTTGGTATGGCTCCTTTATATGCCTGGTACAGAACCTGATTCAGTTGGAAATTTCAATCCATTTACCGATATTAGTTTGATTTTGTGGAAGAAGGATGGGAGGGGGACGTTCTACTATTGTCCAAAGTGTCTTTCTTGATCTCATAGTAAAATAAAGTTAAAGCATCATATGAGACACTGTAAGCGTCATGGGTATCAATATCTGGAAATGGTTAGCGGTGACAGGGCCATTTTACGTTTCAAGAACTTTCAAAATTCACTCCTGCAGAGCGATAAGGTTTCTACGACTGCAAAGCTAAACTCACAGATGTGTGTAAATCAACTTCACGGTTACAGTAACGTAAATTATCCAATGAATCTATCACCAGAGGACGACTTGGCAATTAAAAATAAAGAAATGGTTTGGTTTGCAAGGGGAAATTTGTTTAGGGTAGTAAGGAAACATCAGTGCAAGACAAAGATCATTTAAGCAATCCAGTCTTATCAGGGGCATGTAACTTTTGTGGTCTGGCATATAAATCTTGAAATTTAAACTTTAAACAGCCATACTTTCAACCGGTTTACATGTACAATTCCAACTATCATTTGAAATTCATATTACCAGCCTTGGCACGTATGCAGAAAGGTGAATTTATATATGGCGCATGGATAGATGGTAATTCTTCATATAACATCATACCCAAATCATCTGAGAGCTTGCTGCTCTTAAGTACAGAAAAGGGACGAATTTAAGAGTTTCCCCCTCCTTAAACAGCGCTTTCCACAGGATGAAACATATGATTTAGTAACGTATAAGGTCATATACTCGTATGAGTACTGCAGCTCTGTCTCGAGGCTACGTGAGGAAAAACTAGCACCCATTGAAGCGTTTTCAATTCACGAGCGCCAATGCACCACTGCCAACTATGAATTTTCTAAGAAATTTGGGTCAAGGGAGGGTCTAAAAATGGCAAAGATTATTGTAAAATGTACCTGGCAAGTTTTGTACTGACGTTGTCGGATATTGCCTGTAAAAACACGGATAAAATGTATGAGGAATCTGGTTGAATTTGGGCTATTATTTTCAACTCCTTTGTTTGGTGATGGACTTAATTTTATAAATCAGCAAGGAAAGATAAGTCTGATCACTGAAGTGGATCAGACCTTATATGTAGCGATATCCATGCGGGAAGGGAATGTTTTCCATGGATATGGTATCCTGGAAATCGATCCGACTAGACAACGCACCGGTGAAAATACGAATGTGATTTTTCTGGATATGAACTCCCTTAATCCATTGGCAATGTTTAAATACTCTTTGCCGCGTGAGAATTACAAATAGCTTGAAAATCCTTGTGATCTAAGTTTCCTCTACATACCACTGTTGAGGAGAATGGACCGCAAGGATAATTTTTTTTACATTGATGGTGAAATACCTTTGGAACTCCATGACTTGGTAGAAGATTTTGTTTTTCCGTTCATAAATAGACCGGTGCCTATAGGGATTCAATGAGTCCCTACAATATTTCATTTGTAGAGGATGGTGATATGCTATGGACACCTTCAAAACAAAAGATTATTGCTGACCTTGATCCGAAACAGAATATTGTTGCTAAACTTGTTCTTTTGTGATAGATGGTAGCCAACGGCAGCAGAGCCACAGAGAATCATAGAGCCCTCCAATTTGATCAAAAGCAATGCATGAAAACATTTATTGAAAGTTTTGTCAGTTAACAATCAGAAGTAAAAACGAAGGTTGAGAAAAAAATCTTGAAGCTCGTTTTAAATCCAGCCTTTGGTAAAATGTTTTCGAGTGTGCACAATAGGAGTCGTTGAGACGTTGTAACACCAACTGGGATGCGTCCATTAAATCGGAGCTAGTGAAGCGCCAGGTCCCAAATAAGGCATTATTGAGGCAATAGCCTATTCTCTGTAGGTAGTGAATAATTAAGTAATATGACACTTTTTAGACTAAGAGATGCTCTAGACAAAGTGGTAAGAGATGAAGAGTGCGGTTTTAGAAAGGGCAGAGGATGTACCGACCAAATTTTCAATCTTAGGTTAATAATTGAGAAGTGCCTGATTTATCAAACACCTTTGGTCCTCAGTCTTATAGATTATGAGCAAGCGTTCAATTCTGTTGTTAGAAGAGCTTCAGCAAAGGTGTTATCCTTGTATGGTATACCAGACAAACACATAAAAGTGATTAGAGCTATTTACAAGAATAACACTGTTGCGGTTAAGGTAGTAAATGAGGTTAGCAGCTAGTTTCATATTAAATCAGGATCTAAGACGGGTCGTGTTCTATCCCCCTTTGTATGGATCTTTTTGATCGACTTTGCCCTAAGGAGCAAAGGAAAGGCAATGGGAGAACATAGAATCAAGTTGAGAGGATAAAATTTCTTGGACTTAGATTATGCTGATGGTTTAACCATCCTAATTGAAAGTTTGAGTAAAATGAATGAACTTTTAGTTGTTTTGCGAGTTAAAGCTGCTAGAATTGGTTTAAAAATTTATTTTAAGAAGACATTTTTCGCTAAGGCTATGAATAAGTGAAGATGAAAAGGTTACGTTGGGTAACGAAAAGATTGATCAGGTGGAAAGCTTTACTTACCTTGGTACTATCAGAGGCAACGCTGTAGCGTTGCCTATAGTAAAGGCCATACGGCTCCAATGTTTTATTATTATTATTTTTCCAGAGGCACTTCACATGGAAGGGGTTTTCGTAGAATCTTCAAAAGGGGCTCATTCGATTGGAAATCGTGAGTTCTAGTGCCCTTTTTAATAGTCGAAAATGATTGGAGGGCAACTAGCCCCCCCCACGCCCATCATTCCCATGAACACATCCAATCAAAATTTTGAGATAGCCATTTTATTCAGCGTAGTTGGTTTCCACATAGAAAATATATTTTTGAGGAGGATACTCCCACACAACCCTCAGGGCAAGGGTTTTAAGTTATGCCCTGGGGGCATATAAGGTTTTTATAGAAGGCGTTGTCGTAGAAACTACAAAATAGGTTCATTCAATTGGAAATTAAAGAGCTAGTGCCCTTTTTAATAGTCGAAAGTGATTGGAGTGTAGCTAGCCCCCTCCCCCCACGCCCATCATTTCCCCAAACACATCCAATCAAAATTTTCAGATAGCCATTTTGTTCAGCGTAGTTGATTTCTGGATAGAAAATATATTTTTGAGGAGGAAACTCCCCCACAACCCTCAGGGCAAGGGTTTTAAGTTATGCCCCGGGGGCATATAAGGATTTTATGGAGGGCGTTATCGGAAACTTCAAAACAGGCTCATTCGATTGGAAATTAAAGGGCTAGTGCCCTTTTTAATAGTCCAAAATGATTGGAGGGCAACTAGCCCCCCCCCACGCCCATCATTCCCCCAAACACATCCAATCAAAATTTTGAGATACCCATTTCGTTCAGCGTAGTTGATTTCCAGATAGAAAATATATTTTTGAGGAAGATACTCCCCCACAACCCTCAGTGCAAGGGTTTTAAGTTATGGCCTAGGGGCATATAAGGTTTTTATAGAAAGCGTTATCATAGAAACTTCAAAACATGCTCATTCGATTGGAAATTAAAGGGCTTGTGCCCTTTTTAATAATAAAAAGTGATTGGAGTGTAACTAGCCCCCTCTCCCCCCCACGCCAATCATTTCCCCAAAAACATCCAATCAAAATTTTCGGATAGTCATTTTGTTCAGCGTAGTTGATTGGTAGAAAATATATTTTTGAGGAGGACACTCCCCCACAACCCTCAGGGCAAGGGTTTTAAGTTATGTCCTGGGGGCATATAAGGTTTTTATAGAAGGCGTTGTCGTAGAAACTTCAAAACAGGCTCATTCGATTGGAAATTAAAGGGCTAGTACCCTTTTTAATAGTCGAAAGTGACGGGAGTGCAACTAGCCCCCCCCCCACCAGGCCCATGTTTTCCCCAAACACATCCAATCAAAACTTTGAGATAGCCATTTTGTTCAGCGTAGTTGATTTCCAGATAGAAAATATGTTTTTGAGGAGGACAATACCCCAGAACCTTCAGGGCAAGGCTTTTAAGATATGCCCTGAAAGTATATAAGGCTTTTATAGAGGGCGTTGTCGTAGAAACTTCAAAAAAGGCTCTTTCATTGGAAATTCAAAGGGATAGTGCCCTTTTTAATAGTCGAAAGTGATTGGAGGGCGACTAGCCCCCCCC
>JAQQPU010006046.1:12160-28179 GCA_029168905.1 Artemia sp. Kazakhstan ARC1039 | reverse complement strand
ATATGAACTAAAACATATTTATATGTTTCTATAATTTATACTACTTTTTGTTTTAGGAAAATCAAGCTATTGTTCTCGAACCAAACGAAATTCTAGACGAAGAACTCCTCCCACAGAGACCAAGAGAAGTAAATGATCCCGAAGATACCAGAGAAGCTTTTAACTGTATTAATCCTTTCACGGGTAAACCTTCTAGTAAACCCTACTCAGCTACGACTCTTACCAATCGTGAAGTAGCCCTAAAAATGTCCCTAACCTATAAATGGAACACAGCATTTAGGTAATTAGTTCCTCTTCGATATACTTTCTGCTATTAATAGGAAGACTGGGGGAGGTTTACCGTTCTGGGCTGCATAAAGACTATATTGAAGTATCTCAGATTCTTCAGATTCTCAGTTTCTCAGTTCTTCTGAGAAACTCAGTTCTGAGAACTGAGAACTCGTTCTTCAGATTCTCCGTTCTGGGCTGTACAAAGACTATATTGAAGTATCTCAGATTCTTCAGATTTTCAGTTTCTCAGTTCTTCTGGGAAACTCAGTTCTGAGAACTGAGAACTTAGAACTCAGTTCTTCAGATTTTCCGTTCTGGACTGCATAAAGACTATATTGAAGTATCTCAGATTCTTCAGATTCTCTGATTCTCAGTTTCTCAGTTCATCTGAGAAACTCAGTTCTGAGAACTGAGAACTGAAAACTCAGTTCTCAGTTCTTCAGATTCTCAGTTCTGGGCTGCATAAAGACTATATTGAAGTATCTCAGATTCTTCAGATTCTCAGTTTATCAGATCTTCTGAGAACTGAGAACTCAGTTCTCAGTTCTTCAGATTCTCATTCTGGGCTGCATAAAGACTATATTGAAGTATCTCAGATTCTTCAGATTCTCAGTTTCTCAGTTCTTCGGAGAAAATCAGTTCTGAGAACTGAGAACTCAGTTTTCAGTTCTTCAGATTCTCAGCTCTGGGCTGCGTAAAGACTATATTGAAGTATCTCAGATTCTTCAGATTCTGAGATTCTTAGTTTCTCAGTTCTTCTGAGAAACTCAGTTCTGAGAACTCAGTTCTCAGTTCTTCAGATTCTCCGTTCTGGGCTGCATAAAGACTATATTGAAGTATCTCAGATTCTTCAGATTCTCAGTTTCTCAGTTCTTCTGAGAAACTCAGTTCTGAGAACTGACAACTGAGAACTCAGTTCTCATTTCTTCAGATTCTCAGTTCTGGGCTGCATAAAGACTATATTGAAGTATCTCAGATTCTTCAGATTCTCGGTTTCTCAGTTCTTCTGAGAAACTCAGTTCTGAGAACTGAGAACTCAGTTCTCAGATCTTCAGATTCTCCGTTCTGGGCTGCATAAAGACTATATTGAATTATCTCAGATTCTTCAGATTCTCAGATTCAGTATCTCAGGGGTATTTGTAATTTCATGAGTTTTCTGTAGAAGATAATCGTAATCTGCGCTTTGACCCTCATTTTTTGCTTGAAGCCTCAGAGGGAGAATTTTGTTGATTCTTTTCACTCAAAAGATTCGTTACTTGACCAGCTGCAAGCTGGAGTGAAACCACTACATCTTCAAAATGGATTAGTTTGGCTTAGTGGATTGGTAGACAAGGGTGGACGAGGGATTTGTGCATAGTTTTTTGTGTATAGTTTTGATATATAGTTTTTGTTCAAATGTTTTTTCATTATTTAATTTTACGATATCCAAAATCCAAAATCAATTAAAAATAAGAGAAAAAGCTGGAAAAACAAGAAAAAGGAAAGAAATGGAGATGGAGAAGGGGGGGGGGGGGGGGGGGGGGAAAATGAATTAAGAGAGATAATTTTCAGCTTAAGGGTCAGGGGTGGTAGGAGTAGGAATTTCCATCAAATTTAGTTTCACAAAATTTGGTATCAAAAACACACATTACTTAAATTAAAGAAAGAACAATCTTTTTGCACCCAAAGTGAATAGCGACATAAAAAGTCAAAACGCACCCATATTATCTCGTATATGTGTCCTTTATGAGAATTCGTGTAAATTATAAACTATACTGTATTAGTGAAACTAGTTACTAATCTTTCCTCTCCCTTTTCAACCCCTTCTCCCTCATATACGGAATAAATTTGAGGTACGTATCGAGCTCCTCTATAAGTATGCCTCTTCAATAGCATGCAATTGTGTCATTTTAATTTAATTTAGATTATTTTAATATAATTTAGTCTACTTTGATTTTTTTTTTATTGCTCTAGTTTTATTTGTGAATCAAAAAATAATTATAAACAGTTAAAAAATATTTCAATTGTTCTGGGTTATTAAATTTAAAGTTTTCTACGTGTATCATCTATTATGCTTAATTCGATAAGTGGTATCACTTTTTCATTTCTTAAGACAATAGTTTCTTACATAATTATTCTTTAACGTAATTTAAACACTTCATTTTAATACATTTGCTCAATTCTATTTTTCAATTTGTATATGTTCAATTCCATTAATTCTATTTATTGTTATTTTTTAATTTTGTCGACATTGTTTTATTTTCTATTTTTTTCCCATAACTTTTATACCTGATTATTTTTTGGTATATTTATTCGTAATAAATAATTGTTCTACTACCACTAGGACAGACTTGTGCGCCTCGTGGCCTGTGGGCTGAATGTAACCCTTTTGATTCAAACCTGTAGTCCTTGTAATGATTATCTTCTTGCATTGGTTATTGACTGCAATTTATATAAACAATTAATATTCAAAAATTTATTCAAAGGTATACGGTGTTTATTTTAGTAGTCCCACCTTATCTCCTTTCAATCCCCAGTCTGCACTGCTCAAAGTAACTCTGCGCTGCTCAAAGTAAGTCTGCGCTGCTCAAAGTTTAAAAAGGAAAATGTTTTATATTGCGTTATATGTTATTTTATATTATTGATATAATTATGTATTATTTATGAACGCGTCATTTAAATATTTTATAAACCCTATAAAATACATCTTATCTCATTTTCATTGCCCCTGTGTTTGAGCAGTCGTTCATAAAGAACTGGGACAAGAAGTCAAACTTTAGCGTAAAGGGGGAAAGGGAGCTCAGGGGTTGAGGAGAGGCAGCACCCCTTATATACAGAATAATTTCTGATCATGTAAAATTTAATGTTGATCTCTATTTTCATTGAAATTTTTTTTTGTTTAAAGGATATGCAGAAACAGATATTCAACAATAGTAAAAGAAAAGTAAAAATATTCTTACCCGCCCCCCCCCCCTCTTAAAAAAAAGTGAATTGGCGCCTCTGGTAAATAGTTTTTGAACTTATTTATGGGTTGTAATATTCTCATTAATATTAATATTCTCAATATTCTCATTAGTATTCTCATAATATTCTCATTAATATTCTCATATTATTCTCATTAATATTCTCTTAATATTCTCATTAGTATTCTCCTATTATTTTCATTAAATATTCTCATAATATTCTCATTAATATTCTCATGTTATTCTCATTATTATTCTCATAATATTCTCATATTATTCTTATTAATATTCTCATAATATTATCATTAGTATTCTCATAATATTCTCATCAAGATTGTTAAAATTCTCATGAATCAGTGGATTTGAAGACAACCTACTGAACCCTGTTGTTGATATTTGTTTGTATTCCTTTTTTCTTTTTTCTCTATCATTATTATCTTTATTATCATTATTATCTTTTTCTATAACAAAGTGACTGACTTTAATATTTCGCATATAATTCTTATTGTTCGTCTATTTTATAGACCTTTACTATTAGATGTCCTACAACGAAACCAAGTTGTTATTGTATCGGGCCATACCGGCTGTGGTAAAAGTACACAAGTGCCACAAATGATTTTTGATGCTTATATAGAGGCCCATCATGCCACAGAGTGTAATATTATTGTAACAGAGCCACGAAGATTGGCTGCCATATCTTTGGGAGAATGGGTGGCTAGAGAAAGAGCGGAGACTGTTGGCCATTCAGTTGGATATAATGTACGACTTGATTCAGCTGTGCCACAGGAACCGGGGGGTATAGTCTATTGCACTGGAGGGGTATTACTCAGGTAAGTTTTTTTTTTTTTTTTTTTTTTTTTTTTTTTTTTTTTTTTTTTTTTTTGTAAGACTGAAAATAATCACTTATGAAAGTGTATATACAACCTAATGAAAATTCCAAAGCCATGGGTAAATTGGGCAACAAGCCCCCTCTGCTATTTTTTTTACTACCAGGCTGGAAAGAACAAGGTACGCAGCCCTTATATCAGCCCATATTACACTCAATTTAAATTAGTAGCGCTATACTAACTGTACGAAGAATTTCATGGGACTTCTTTGCGTCCTTGATGATAAAAAAAAGAAAACAAAAAAATTATCTGATGCAAGCAGGCTTGACATAAAGGAGGAATCCAGGGGGAATTCTTTTTTTGGCATTTAAAAACTAAAGCTAGAGATTTTAATTTTTCAGCTGACCCTTGTTATTGAACTATAATTTCAGGGTAGTTTCACTATTTTTTCCACGGATTAAGAAGCTTAATAATATTGCAACCGTATATGTACGATTTGTCAATTGTCTTGTATAATTAACCTCTGCTTACGGTTGTCAAGAAGTTAGGATAAATCTAGAATTGCAAATTCGAAGACAGTCTGCGAAACTTGATTCTCATGAACCGTAAAAAAAAAACCTGTTTTGTGGACTGCAGTCCTGTTTTCAATAACTAGACCCCCTGGTGCAACCTGATATCTTCATTTGCATTGATTTTACTAAATAGGAAAGAAAAGTAATTAATATGTTGGAGGGGGGGGGCATGTTAAAATTTCTCCCTGGCTCCAGCCTTGGCTTATGGTGGTATCAGCCGGAAAGCGCACAATACTAGTAGTACAGGCAAACTAGAGTTTGACCCCAAACAAATTGCAACAGAAATGATTTTTACACCATGTTGTAGAGAGAAAAACAAACAAACTGAACAACATATCTAAAGTTGCACATTCTAGGTCGACGCAAAACTAGTTTTTTGTGCATATTGTGTCAGTTTTCTCACTTTCCTAGCAAAAAATTAACTTCTGGTAATGGTCTGTTTTTCTTGTGCTGAATCATTATTCCGATGTTAAAAGACGAAATGAGTGTGAAAATTGAGTCAAATTTTGTGTACGGTACATAAAAAAGTTTCATAATCATCAATATTAGATTATTACGCTTCTTGTTGTCTTGACCCCCTTTTTTTTTATCAGACCATTTTTTGCTGGCTAAATTGTCGGTTTTGAGATCTAATAATTAGTTAACCGGAATCTGATCGTCACTGGCTCCATTTCCTGATGGGTCGGCCTAAAAAAAGTGATTGCAAGATGTTTATTAAAACATAAAAATATTAGAAAAGGGAAATCATCTATGAAACTAGTTTTTAAAATTCCTAAAATAGGCCGATACTTAAAATCCCTCTTGCAATAAACTATTATCAACACACTGACTAGTCTTCACAACTGGTAAAATTATCGAATCAACTTCATGAACATTTGAAAGAAAGAATCAAACTCCGACTAGTATTCACAACTTATTCTTTTGATTCAGATATCTAAAGTTCGACGTTCTTCTCATCGTTGTAGCTTTCGATTCTTGGAGAGTTAGAACGTGCTGTCCTTTTGCACGTTTTGCATGTCGCAGTGCAAGATAAGCCGTTTTTGAAGCAGCTACATCTCGTTAAGCTACATTCTAGTTGACAGGAGCACTTCACGATTTTCAGAATCAGACGAGGGGTTGGTGGGACGTCAGTAGTCAATTTCATCTTTATTTTTTCCATCCTATTTCTCGGCGTTAAGTTCGTAAACAGGATATCCACTCCATACATGAACTTGGTAGAAAACCCTGTAACTGTGGAATTTAGCCACATCAGAAGTTGTGTATTTGTACCACTGTACCACTTCCGTCGGTAAGGCCACCAGCCGTTTTGAGACATCACATGAGCTCCTGCTCAATGACAAGTTCCGTGGAGAGTCAGGCCCAGAATCTAACAGAACGTCTAATCACATGCATCCCATTCTGGAAGGTTTGATAAACGGCAGGATAGATTTCTTGGAGCTTGACCATTCGCTGGAGGTAAAGCTGGCAGGATTTTCTGTAATTGTAATGCCCAGACGCCGCCAGATAAGGTAGAATGTCAGAGGTTGATTTTAAGTGGAGATGCCAGGACCCAGACCGTTCGGCTCTTAAGAAATTTCGCAGTACGGATACCATATCGGATTATTGGAACCACAGTTTCGAGGTTCTGTACTGGAACAGCTTGTTAGGTGGCGGATATATTGAATGACTTTTTGTATCTATAGATGGCAAGATATCAAACACGGGCATTAACGACACCTAATAAATGATTACTCGGGGTAATTTTCAATTGTGACTTTTTAACTTACGGCTTTATTCAAGAAATCACTTGCACAAAGCGTGGGGCGAAACGTTGATACGATTTATTGCATTCAAAGGTAATGAAAGTGGTGTAGCTGCCTTCTGTGCGTTAACTGGTCTACGCGCCAACCATAATTTATCAACTTATTTTTTTTTACCAATAATCGATGAATTGGGGGACAATAAGTGCTAAAAGAAACATGTCAAATGAAAATAAAAAAGGGCAAATTGATGAATATGAAACGGGTTTTCTAGTAGACACTATATCAGATTAATTTGATTTTAGGGCTCAGCTCATTGAACTAGAGTGATTAGTTAATTAATAATACCCTTAAAAAGCGAAAAAAAAACCCAGAAAATTTTGACTCTGCAGTTGCAGAGCACATTTTTGAAAATTCAGATCTTACTAGTTTGTTTAATCAAGCTAGCCTAATTTCGCACGACAAAGGTATTGTCCAGCACTACAGAGAAGCTGTTGAAACTTATAAATACCAACATTTAGGTCTAGCTTTGAACAGGGATTCAGGTGATTTAAGAATAAATGAATCGTATTCCGGTTTTCTCAAAAGAGAAGCCGATACTTTAATAGTCCCAGATATAAACCTTGTAACACTTTCCCAATCACTTAATCAGACACGTCAACGACCCGTTAAGTCTCAAAGAGTGTCTGCGAGGAATGCAATTATTTAAATCAGGAGTCAGATGACATAGCTCTCTAACTCATTCAATGCTGTTTTGGTTTGGTTTGAGTGAATGAATGTTTGTCTTTTATTTCTCAGTTATTCGCTAGTATCCGTTGATGGCGGTTCAATTTTCAATTTCTTTACAAATCACGGATATTGATGAATGACTCACTTTTATTGTTGATAGGTATTTGGTTTTAATTCTTAAAATTTTTTGGCTTTTATTGATTTTTATTCATCTTTTAAATTTTCGGTTTTTTTTATTGTTTTTTTCACATTCACATTGACTTTCCGCGTTTTATTTGTTGATATGTTCTTCGGCACTCGCATTGATTATATTTTTTCGTTTTGTGCTGAAGAAGAGGCGTTTGTCACCTCGAAATTTTCGCTTTGTTGTGTTTTTTTCAGTATTTTCATTTGGCCTTTAAAAACCGCATTTTTGCTCGTTTTTCTTTCTTTATGTTATGTCAGGCCAATGTGGTCTAAGAAATTTAAAGTCGTTAGCTTAAAAAAGTCTTCATAGATGTGATACGGGATGCACATTTTTCCTTTAAAAAGGCAAAATTATAAAAAACAAAATTGAAAATAGTAATTTTCGAAATTTTTTTTTCTGTTTTCAGGCGGCTGCAGTTCGATCCATCCTTGACGGGTATATCCCACGTAATTATTGACGAAGTACATGAGCGTGACATCACTAGTGATTTTCTTCTCATACTTCTCAAGGACGTCCTTAAGCGCAATTCAAACCTACGAGTTATTCTGATGAGTGCCACTGCTGACATACAGAAACTGATTAAATATTTCGACGCACCACATTTAAATATGGGAGGTGTGTCTCACCCTGTTAAGGAAATGTTCTTAGAGGATTTGTGGCATGAATCAACTGAGAGGAGTATTGACCTCAAATTGAGCCATCGTGGGGTCGGTGTTGATGTGGATTTGGTTGCAAGAGTGATACAATATGTTGACGCTAAAGAAGGGCCAGGGGCGATATTGTGCTTTCTCCCAGGATGGGGAGAGATTGCCCAGGTTCGGAGAAAACTGAGTCAATACTTTGTTGATGAAATGAAATATTGGATTCAGCCACTACATTCTAGGTAAGTGATGTTAGAGGATGCTCAGAAATATTGTAACGAACATTCGATCAAATTGTTTAAAACTTTTAAAAAACGATTTATCTTATTTGACCGACGATTATCGTTTTGACCGTTTTGATGAATCTTAAACAAAGAAACAAACGTTTGCTTAAAGAAACAAACATTAATGATAGAAGAAAAAAAAAAGAAAGAAGTCTCAATAATTTTTCTTGCCAATACAATTTGAAAATCAAAATATTTTTTTTTGGTACGCTCAGTGGAAAAACGCTCAGTAAAAAGCGAATAAAACAAAACTTACTTAAGAAAATTTTTGTATGCTGACCAATGGTCTGCGTTGAGCAGGTACCGATCTTCTGATTTGATGTGTTCTCCCGGGAGTGCAATACGTGGTTGGGGGCAAATCATCCAACGCTTCCCATGTTTTTCCCCCAGATTTGTCCAGGTACCCATTTAGAGCTGGGTCGACTCTGGCTGAGCTTACAGTGTCGCACCATTAACCAAAGTAAATAACGAGTGACACCAGGAATCGAACCCCTGACCTCAGGATTTCAAAATCGGAGCCGAAAAAAATAATAATAAAAGCAGACTTGGATGATTTTCCGCCAATGGAAAATTCTAAGCGGTACCTTAGGGAGGTCTTTTAGGGAGGTAATTGAAACTACAAAATACACTCTTAAAGACTTTGCTTTAAACAGAGAGGCTGGGGATATTTTCATAAACCCTACTTACGTTAATTCTAGGATTAACGTAAGTAGGATTCGAATCCTAGTGTATCCAATTATTTGATTTGTGACGAGGTCAGTGGCGTGACTCTGTAAGCTCAGCCAGAGTCGACCCAGCTCTAAATGGATGCCTGGAGAAATCTGAGGCTAGGGTAAGCAGGTAAGCAAGCAACATTGTTTAAATTGAAACTATTAATTTTAAAATCCCAAGATATTTCCTTATAAAATCCCTTCCTAAAAAGTAATCACCGGATCGACTAAAGACCACAGCATCTAAATAGAAAATGACATCAACCCCTATCAGGAGAGTATCAGAATATGACACAGAATCAGTTTTTAAGCCTAATTTTAATTAGGCCTAAATTTAATTAGCCTAATTTTAACTCGACCCCTCTCTACAATTAAGTTCTATCTTTATTCGATCCCTATTAGATATCTTTCCAAAATGCTTTTTATTTTACAAAACTGCAACAGACCCCTCCTGATTACATTGTATTTGGTTCACGTAAAGACTGAATGGTAAAAGTCCCAAAGTTATTGCTCTAATGGACATTACTAGTCACTTTGAAAAAGGAAAAGGATGGAAGGAAAGAAAAACTTAATTTTTTTCATGTTGCCAGTTTAACATAAAAGTCTGATCAATCCCAATTAAACATTTAAAAAGTTAAGGTAAACAGGAAGGGTGTGCGATGGCCCCCAACCCACCATTGCACCTCCTGGATGAAGGCCCAAGAAACGGAGATCAGCACCGCCGGTACAGACTGTGATGTCCAATGCTGTATTTTTTTTTTTTACTTACGTTAATTGATTACAGAGGAGATCGAATTAAATTTCTTTTATTTTGAAATAAAACAAATTAGCCTTCTGAACACAAATCAGATCAGTAGAAATGCTGCAGTAATCGGCAGGAAAAAAGGGTGCTCAATCTAATTTTTGCTCTTTACTTCGTTTGCCATGTTTTTGGGTCAGTTATTTCTCTGATTTTGTTTAGTTGTTTTTAAAAGTTTAGTTGTTTTTCTTTGATATATACATTTTTTCTTCTTTTTTTCTAAATACTTAAGACGGCACCCTGGAAGTCCTTATCTTTTGTCTTTGTCTTCCATATTTTTTTTTTTTTTTAACTTGCTGAAAATCACCCAAGTTTAGTTTTCTTGATGGTTTTCGATTTTTTGTGTCTGTTTGTCTTCTTCCTATTTTATTGAATGCTAGTGCTCGAAATACAACTGGTAGCTAAGAGAATGATGCCAATAGGAGTTATACGGTTGACATTCGCACAAGTTACCGGGACGGAGCGGTAAAAAAAACAAATGGGTAAGCCTCCTTAACCCCCCCCCCCCCCCTGCAACAAAACTATCTATCCGGCCTGGGTAATCATTCATACTATATTTTTATTTGTTCAATAATCAATACTTTTTATATATTTATTTTATTTACTTTAAGTTAAATACAAAACATGAAATGAATCTTTATTGCTTTGAAGTAATATCCTAGTTGGACAACTTGAAGTGATTTGATCTTAGTTTTAATTATCATCACAGTTTCTTTGTCACACTTTCTTATTGTTTCTTAATTCGTATTTCCAGGTTAAGTGTTGCTGAGCAACATAGGATTTTCGACGCTTCTCCGGCTGACGTCCGAAAAATTGTTCTGTCAACAAATATTGCTGAAACAAGCCTTACTGTACCTGATGTTGTTTATGTTATTGATCCCGGTTTCATGAAGCAGTTAGCGTAAGTAGCTTGCTTTCTTGTTAAGGCACAGTGAAACCGGGGCTGCCATCTCTTCTTAGATTATAGTATCCCAAATGGCGAATACCATTAGTCCACCTTGGCGTTTACCATTTTTGGGAAAATGGGAAATGCTTAGACTGTTTGACATCTTTTAGCACTGACCATTAATAGGTGACTATCAATAAAAAAAAAAGTTATATTGAAAACTTAATAAACTGACTTGAATTGCAGTTTCTAGTTAGGAATATGTTTTAAATCTCCCATAAATTGCTCCAATAATTGGAGCGTCCTTAAATTACATATAATATACATTAGCAGCTAGTGTTCCCACTGGAAATTTTCTCTAGAGGGAATTTCTAAAGAATCCTTGAACAAAATATAAAAAATGTGTTGCGAAGCACGTTTGACACGTTACGGAAACAACAAAAATATGCATGATTCGAGCAATAAACAGTTTCAGGTATATGGTAGCATGGTATATCGTAGAATATGGTATCAAGGTATATGGTAGAACATGGTATCGAGATATATGGTAGAATATGGCATCAAGCTATATGATACAATATGGTATCAAGAACTGAACAAACAAAGTGAAATTATTATTCAAGTTTTATGATCACACTGTCTGTATGATATCCAATTTACGACAAAATATTCACTGTAGTATTCACTTGAAATCTGATTTGTCTGATTAAATCAAGATATCAAAAAACACTCATGAAAATGCATTCTTCTAAAAAATTTAACACATATATCCCCTCTTTCCCTGATATTTGTCTAAAGGACATTATCTCTTTAATTTCGTATAAATCACGCCAATTCCCGTGCTCTTAAATTTATATTTGTAGTACACACTACATAGCAAACGTTAATGAGCTGCTAATGACCCCAGAAAAAAAGGTTGTAGTGTTCCTTTCTAAGGAAACGCTCTAAAAACCTCCAACTCGAAAACTCTCAACTCTAATCTGTTACAAAATGGATTTGACTAATTAAAGTTTTGAGTTCAATAGAGATAAAAAATGTCTGCGAATTGCCTTTTATTAAAAATGGTAAGTTGATTGACAGGAATACGAAGCCCATCTGACCCTGTTAATAGAGCTTTATTTTATGTGAGGTCCATTTTTTTGTATTGCTACCGTATGTAGCGGAGACGTGGTCAGTCTTAAAATCTGTCATTGATGCCTTTGATGTCACTGAGACCAAACATATTCGAAGAACCGTGGGGTCTTTACTGGACTGACTTAGTTTGTAACCAGACCTTCCTGTCACGTATTTGCAAGAACCTCTGTTGACGCAGCTCACCCAGTGGTACAGTAACCTCCTTGGTATGCCACATAACGCCCCAGCACGGGTTGTCTTTGACCCCGAGCCTACCCTGCACTGATGGAAACGACCCAGACGAAGCCCCTCCCCCCTAGCTGGAAATACAACGCCAATGAATCTCTCTTCCACATCCCAGTGGAAGAAAACGCGAGCCTGGCAAGCAATAGGTCAACCTGGAGGAACCTGGTCTCATCGTTCTCACGCCAAACCTCTGGCAAGACATTTAATTCAAGTGTGATAGGGTGATGTGTCTTGTGGGTAACTGGAAACGAATTAGAAACGAAACTTTAATATTTTTTTGACCATTATCCAACCTGAACTTCTCCCGCTGAGCCTTTCACTTAAATGTGTTTTTTTTAAATTAGAAGACAATCATTGTAGTGTCTCCTTGCAGGCTCATTCACAATTAGATATTTTCTGTGCGAAATTTTGTTCTCTAGACTTGAAACTGATATTGCTGTCAGGATCATATAATCAAATAATATTGTTATTGTCATTGACCTTATTTGTAATCAGGCCACAAAAAGCAATAAGTATCAATTCAAATAAGTATCAATCCCCAAGTTCAATAGAGTTTATTGTAATTAATTGTAGTGGATTTTACAGTGAAAAGACTCTGATTTGTTGAAAGTGATCGCTTGACATCATTTGCAACCAATCAGGGGCCTTGGGGGAAACAAATAAACTTGATTCTTGGTGTGCCTGAAAAGCTCTATTGTGAATCAACATAATAACGTCAACGTTGTAAACGTTGTAAGTTCGCTTACAACGGAGCAAACTTTTTTCAAAGATATTATGTAACAATAACTAAAACATTTGAATTCATTTTTATATGTACAAGAACTTGAACAAGAAGGGGAAGGTTAACCCTGTAATCGAATCAGAAGAAGTCTTAACCACATGAAATACTGTAATGTACGATCTGGAAGCATAATTTGTGTTAGTAAAAATAAAATACTATCCTAAAAATAAAATAAAATACTATACTAAAAAATAAAATACTATAATAAAAATAAAATAATAAAAAAAAATAAATGTTAATAATAATAAAATACTAAAAATAAAAATAAAATAAAATGTGTTAATTAAAATAAAAATAAGATAAAATTTATGAATAAAATAATAAAAATACTATCGTCAAAGTTTGTATTGTTATGCCCCCTTCCGGTGCAAAGATATATTAACCTTTTTGATTCCATAGTTGTATTAAAGTAGACCTTTGATGTTTTTGCCTACGTGATTGAGAACAAAAGTTTGAGTGAAAAAATTAATATAATGGAAAGTCGGCTGCTTTAAGAAAAAACTGGAGTGCAAAACAAACGTAGCACTTTCTTTGAGCGTGTAAAGAGCGTGCATGTGCAAATGCTAAGCTTGCTTTTTCGCAGAAAAGATGGGGTATTTTTGGCAAACTGTTTCAAATTTCTAAAACATGAAAACTCAGCAAGGACGTCTGCTTTTCTAAGGTATCAGTTAGCACATTACGTGATTTATTAAGTAACTCCATAAGTCTCATGCTACCTAAGTAAGTTAAGTTATTCACCTGATCGATCTTCTTGTTCCCCAACATCACCTCTTCACCGTCACTTTTTCCAATCTAAGCGACTTAACCTTCTTAAGATTAATCTTTAAGCCTAATTTTGTGCCTTGAGCTGTCAAAACCATCTTTTTAATAATATTTTCATCTAGGATGCTTAAATCATCAGTATAATCTAAGTTTATGAGAGTTTTACTTCCCAAATTGATCCCATGCTCTCCCATGGCCTTTGTCATGTTCCTTAGGATATACTCATTTGGAATAATCCATATAAATGAGGATAACAGAAACCTGCCCCTGCTTCAATATGAAACCAACTAGCAGCTAGCAGCTACTAACTTCATTTCCTACCTTATCCACAGCATTGTTATTCTCACACAAGAGAATAATCACTCTAATGTATTTACATGGCATTCCATACACAGATAGAACCTTTGCTAAAGCTCATCTATTGGCTGAACATGAACTAAATATGGTCAGAGTTTTTTTTTTTGTTTCTTCTATTTTTCCAAAGAAGTGTATTAGTAGTTGAAGTATCCTTTTTTTGGGTCGTCCCAAACACGCTAATATTGGTCAGGGCCTATTTTAATAATAAGAGCTCTATTTTAATAATATTATCTATTATTTATTATTATTAAAATATTAATAATTATTATTTTATATATTACGGAAATCCATGCAGAAATCCGTCCATATCTTTTCGAACGATGGCCCAGAAAAACCTACGCTTTAAGGCAAAGTTTTCAAATAAATGTATCAGCGTGGACAAGGACAAGTTCTAAAAGAAGAATATTGGCTAATTTGTCCTTGCTTTAGTCCTTATATTACGAACGAGGCACAAAAGATTTTATATTTTATATTTTATTTTAAAATAAAATAAAATTAATAATATTATTAATAATATTATTTTAATAATAAATAATATTTTAATAATAATAATAAGAGGTAATGTTTATTTTAGTTAGTATTATATGGAGACTTCAATATTGTGTTTGTTTTGTGTGTGAACCATTTGTGAATGGTCACACCCTTCGCATTACTAAATGCTACATAAGAAAATCATGTCACCAAAATCACAAATCACAGGAGAGGTACACAATTCTTTATGTCAGGGCTTGGAGTTATGTTTAGTCTAAGTTTAGTTGTGTCTAAGAAACATTATTTATGGAGTAAAGACGGTTTTGCTTTTCTTGTGGTCTTGTGGTTTTGCTTTTATCATGTCATTTCGGGCTGTTCAAGTATTTGCGAAGTGTTTCTGTCTATTATTACCAATTTTCGCTTTCTCACTGCACTTTCCGTTAACTTCGGCTAAATCGTGGGTAAGAAATGAATCATTATTATTTTCCTGGATTGTTTACCTTCTTTTTAATATTGCTTTCTTAACCGGATTAAGTATCAGATTTCTTACCTCATTCTCATTTCTGCCTCTGCTGTCTCCTAGGATTTATAAATCCAGTTTTCATTTAGTGTTTATGTGAAACCCGGACAAAACCAATGATCTGTTGTAATAATTGCCTTTAGAATCTGATATTGCTTTATTATTTTAGTTATTTCGCTGAAATTAATATTTGGGCCATGGAGACGCATCAGATATCGAAATCGAATGCTTTACTACAGTTTTCTTCCAAACAAGTTGATCCGAAATTAGAAAACATTAAATTCTAACTCGTGTTTTTGGTTCTTCGAAGAGAAAGGACAATTTGGTCATCTACCGAATCACATTTTAAAATTCGTTTCTTCATCTTATATTTTATTTAAAAGACACGTTCAAAATAGATGAAAAACATGCGATTTTATTTTTATGTGATTTTTTATTCTCTAACTAGCGTCGATGTAATGGCATAGTTTCCTGTCGGTGAATGGGTATTTCGAAAAATAATAATTTCAAAGGTATAAATAAGTTGTCTTTTCGGTGCAAGTTACAGTTTCAGGATTTTTGCTACATTTCATATATTTAATAAGAATTTAAACCTTGATAAACGTTAATTTATTTTATTTCCTCGTTTTAATCATTGAGTAAGTCCCAGTGCTTCTAATTGTCGAGACGGACCGCAATTTTAGTCACAATGGCACTACCCCCCAAAAATGGTATTCATAGGATCATTTTGTAGATGAGAACTTTATTTTGTAAAAGCAATAGGCTCGAAACTTTACTGGTATTTCATTCTTAAGTTGCTTTCACACTACGTACAAAATACCCTCTGCTAAGTGGTCAAGTCGTATTGCGTCAAGAAAGGCCATAGCCAGGATTTTTTTCAGGGAGGGGGGATATTTTGTTCGAAGGGGGGGGGGATATAGAAAAAAACTTTACAAAAAGCAACACAAAGTTTTTAAGATATATTTCTGTTACTTTTGTACGGGTTGGACAGAAATTTCAGAGGGTGTTCCTGCCGTTATCCCTCCCCCTGGATATATCCCTAGCGTCAAGAATAAAATTTCACGCTTAAACCAGTTTTTTCACACTAGCCTAGTGTAAAAAACATGATCATCGTCTAAGATTTAAAAATTAAAAATGCGGAATGGAAACAGGGGCGAATACAGATTTTTTTAGGGGGGGGGGG